>JACEII010000016.1:2494256-2669905 GCA_014332785.1 Antheraea mylitta
TCTTTCACATCTGCCAGGCGTCTTGTGACGGCTTATTTTTTTCTATCCACTAGTACACAATAACCGAACTATATAACATAGAGCATCAATGTTATAAAATATAGAGTTAAATAACACAAGATTGTGAATAAAATATAAAAGCCACTATATTACAGACAAGGGGTAATTGATTAGTGTGCGTTTGTAAAACTTTACACGTCAAATTATGTGTTTTCATGTATATATTAGCAATGCGAATAGTAGAAACTCGAAGTTACGTTCAAATAGATCCCACATTATTAATGGTACTGAGTATCAAAATGAAACTCATGTATCAGACCGCAGCTAATGTGTTTCGCAATGCGTTACACAGTAAACTTTTGTCGACCGCAAATATATTACAACTATTGTCATGCCTTGAAAGATATAGTTGGCTACTCTGTTTCTTGAGTTTGACAAAAACAGGTTTGGATGGCAAAAAACACAATTCAAATAATTTCATGAATTCTAGTTAGATCGATTTTTCGTTCCCGACAGTAGTAAGTTATCTTATCTCGAGATTCTGAATATATATAGCAATATAAACATATACAAGAATTGCTCGTTTAAAGGTATAGATAGATAAAGACTATCACATACATTTATTAAAACTTGACATATTTATTTGACACATGTTTTAGTTGAAAGAAATTATAAATACTTTTAAGTACTGTCAAATGTCAAATGAAACGAAATTTTCAATAAACATACATACTTCACACGAAAATAAACAATTGTGGAGAAATCCCAAACGCATCAATTGTACTACATTTCATCAAAATCGGTAACGGCCTATATGATATCACGTGACACAAACAGACAAACCGACAGACCGATAGACTATTTTTTTAGAAAAATCTACTGTTTCCGAAAGATAAGTGTAGGCAAAATCAAGTAGAGAATAAAAGACAATCAAAATAGAATAAAGCGGGCACTCAAGCTAGCTACACGATAAATTCGTGACTTTTTTTTTCGATCTGACTACGCTATTGACCTAACAAGGTCTTAACAGCTTCACCGGACTACTGAATTCGTATTCGTAAAATAATAATAAATATACAGTGCGACTGTTTAGTCGCCAGCAATATTTTTACAGGATAATAATTAGTTGATTCTTATTCTAAATAAAAAAAAATAGTTGCTTAATATTTGACCTAATTATCTAGAGAAAAAGAAAACTTATACACACTCAGCATTAGGTGATTTGCGCAAAAGCGAACTGGTGTAATAATAAGGAAAGCAATGAATCTCTCTTTGTTGTTAATTAGTATTTGTTTTGATATTATTATTTTACATCTTAAACGTGACCACGAACTACCGAAGTATCTAGGGGTGTTAAACTTTAAACATGCACATGGTATAATAACCTATAATTGTACTACATAAAGATTATTTTAGTTATGATCAAAACATATCACTATAATAAACCATATCAATATACCTGTTCATTTCCAGTGTCCTTTTCTCTCATTGAGATAACATTCACAAGCATATCGTAGGACAAAAACTTCGGATACTTTGTGACACGTAGCTAGGCCGTCTGGGGTATGCGGTAATCAGTTACCAGGATCGAACGTCATCACTCTTCGCCTTAGACATATGTTACTTTAGGCTTTTAGTGACTTGTTAGATCAGCCTTCCATTACTCATTTATAGGTCATAAGATTAGGAGCTATAGTCTTCAAGGTTTTTCTATACTCGGTTTATTCTATAGGACATGACCCTTGACCTATTTCATGTAATGTTATGATTAAAATAGTTTTGAAAATTGTACTCATTATGGACGTGTAAGGCTATCTATAAGTTATATTAAAAATGTGAACGTTTGTGTCTTTATTGTGCTTTTAAACCTTAAGTTAATTGATATGAATCATAGATTATCTTCATATGTTGAATTCTTTGCCCGTGTAGGGCAAACAAGAAATTATTAGACTATTCTATTTTAAAATAACTCTTACCCGCGACTTCGTCCGCGTGAAATTTACCTAATAGGTGTTGTTAACTGTAAACATGTGATGTATGTAATTATATTGTCTTTTTGGTCAGTATAGTGGCCATTTGTATTTACTTGCGTCTTCATAACTCAGTAACCATAGCAACGGATTAAAATATTGGTTCGACTTCATTGAGCAGTACTTTAAATGTGAAATGTGAAACGAGACCAGAGTTGTTTCTATAGTGCAAACTACAATACTCGATTAAAACATTTTAAACAAATATCGTTAGAAAATCGTCGAAAGATATTGGATCTTCTTTTACTGTATAAGCTTGCTAATGGAGTTATTGAGGTCCCGGAGGTATTAAATGAACTAAACTTAAATGTTCCTAGAGAGATTCCACGATACCCCATTCAGACTGTTTTTTTTCCAAAACGTTTTTACGAACTGACATCTGTTCACCTCTCAATCGTATGAAACAGCTGTATAATGACTTTAATAACAATGATATTGACATCTTTAATTGCTCATTCAGTAAATAACGCTCAGATTTGTTTAAATTATATGCATCTTGATTTCATGTTAACATTAAAATTTGCAATCAAATTATTTTATTAAAATAGTGCTGAAATGAAACAATGGCGTAATATGTGCACATCTGTTTACAAATATACGTATATATAAAGTTTTATATATTGATTTAGGTTAATGTAATATTTCAAAACTTCAGCTCATTATATATATATATATATATATAATGAAACTAAAAACTTAAACTTAAACTACAGAGATTCGTTTAAGGTTTATTCGAGTCAAACTTACTAAATGACTATTGCTCATTCGATGCTGAATTTTACTGTAGAATGTAGATAGTTCTAGAATAGGTTTTTTATTCGATTGACTCTTAGTTTTGATTTAATAATGAGATAATGACCAATCAGCAAATAAGGTGAATTACTTAGGAACAAGTTAATGTAGTTACTTATTCTATTACTAAATTAAGTAAGGATCCCATAACGCTCGTAGCTTCAACATGTCCCTAATGAAGTCAAGGGTCGGAAAGGTCCCGAAAGGTCAGCTATATAAAAGCCTTTTTTTTCGTAATATTTTTATTATTATTATTGTTGTTACATTTACTATTCATTTATTTGGAAACTTGTTACACCAAGCGCTAATAAGTAAAGTGCTGACGCAGAGCACGTGGACGACGCGTGCGCATCGTCACATAGAAACAGCCAGGTGGGGGAAAGTGCTGACTCCAACCACGCGGCTCTAGGAACGTGGTTACGTGACCGCGCACCGGCACTCCGATATACACATCGATCGGGTCACTACATTTAATTTTAACATTATAATATTTTAAGTCATTTTATGTAATTCTTTTAAATAATAAATTTCTTATTATAATTCGGTTTTTTTTGAGTCCTCCGGTTGCAGCTTACGTAATTGGCGCAGTCGGTAGGATCCCCGGGTCGTATTGCGATAATTCGGTAATCGCATCGCGTTCGCTATCGATAGACTTTCAACGTCGTACCGGGAGATCCTAAACCACGAGGCCGCACCGGAGATCCAAACTTCGATACCGCTCAAGGAAAATCGACATGTTCATGTAAGTACACTGAATTTTTTTTAGTGATTGCTTACCTACCTTATCTTTAAATATCTATAGTTCGTTAGTTATAAAACTTCCAAGATTTTTCATCCACGACAATCGAGGAAACCTAGGTTAGGTAGTAATAGAGAAAATATTATAGATTCTAGACGTAATATTAACTCAGATTTAAATTATAATATGGCTGACTTAGATAATATCTTAAAGGCGCTACGTTTAGTTCCGGACTTCGACGGAAACTCTAACGTTCTCACACGATTTATAAAATTATGCGACCATTTAGTGGATCAGTATGGTGAAGGGCAACCGGAAATAAATCAAATAGCTCTTTTAAACGGGATTTTAAATAAAGTCACAGGGCCCGCCGCCCGCCTTATTAATACTAATGGCATACCTAGCGACTGGAAGGGTATACGTAGTGCTCTTATAAATAATTTCGCTGACCAGAGAGACGAGACCGCTCTCTATAACGATCTGGCTCTCATTACACAAGGCTCCAGCACTCCACAGGAATTTTACGAACGCTGTCAAAATCTTTTTAGTGTAGTAATGACATATGTTACTTTGCATGACACCGAAGAAGCAGTCGTGAAGGCTAAGCGTGATTTATATCGTAATTTAACACTGAAATCGTATCTTCGTGGTTTAAAGGACCCCTTAGGGTCACGAATTAGATGTATGCGCCCGGAAACTATTGAGAAGGCGCTTGAGTTTGTACATGAGGAGATAAACACCATGTACATGCAGAGTAGGAATGACAGTCTATCTGATAGGAAGCCCGCAGTGCAATCGTTGCCAAATCGACAGGAGCACATTTATAACTTTAAGATGCCTAGCCAACCTACTAATATGCACGCACCGCCATTTGCACCTAACTTAGCTTATAATATGCCAGGCCCCTCTAAGCCACAATTTATGTCGCGCCCTATGCCAACACAGCATCAACTTGGGACGCCTATGCAACCACGTGGTCCCACACGCACACAACAGATGTTTAGTGCGCCACCACCGGGTTACAACCAGGGTGGTCCCGCATTTAGAATACCTCACAGGAACACTCAACCACAACCCCCGTATAATGGCCCTAAGCCTATGAGTGGCGTTAGCCACTTTGTGTCTCGTCCATTAGGACCGGGACCCGGATGGAACTGGGCGAAGCAAGGAAATCCACCACCCTCTAACTATTTTAAAACACGTGATGTTAATATAAACGAATGTTCTAGTTACGACGAAATCCCAGATACCTATGACTATTATTACTCAGAACCTTACTATTATGATGACTATAATGCTGACTATTACAACTACACATATACCTACCCTTACGACTATGAGACCTCAGAACCGACTAAATCAATACAAGATATAAGCGCTACATCTACTGATGACCAGCCACAGACTTCCGTCCCCAATAGCCAGGATTTTCCCAAGGGATCGAGTTCAAGCAAACTAGGATAGAACTAAATATCCAAACACAAAGACAACTCCCGTATATTCGCATTCGCAACCCTCCACTCAATCTACTAATTGATACAGGCGCGAACCAATCTTTTATTAGCCCGGAAGCAATCCAGAGTTATTTCGCAGAAATACCTCTTAATTACGATCCATTCGAAGTCACTAATGTTCACGCCACGAGCAGGAACGATTATTCTATCAACTTACCCTGCTTCCCTGAATTCGGAGATTCAGAGGAAATAAAATTATTCGTATATAAATTCCACGATCATTTCGACGGACTGATCGGCATGGATTTACTCACGAAATGGGAAGCCAAGTTAGATCTTAAGAAACTTACATTAATTACTAAATTCGCGACGAACCCAATACAAATTTATAATTCACGAAACTTGAATCTATACGAAGAAATTATACCAGCTAACAGTTCTAAACTATTAAGATTACCTATTAACGCCTCGGATGGCGAAGTGTTAGTTCAAGAACAGTTAATTTGTAACTGTATATTAATCGAATGCATTACTACTGTAAAAAACAGCCGTGGCATAGTAGAAGTCGTAAACCCAACGAAAAATGACATAATATTTTCAGTAAATGATGCCCCGCAAGCGTCTATATTCAATATTGAGTGCATAAGCACCGAACATACATCACCGCGCGCTAAAGAGGTTATACCGCGTCTCCGTACCGATCACCTTAACGAGGAAGAAAAGGCTAACTTAGTATCACTATGTTCTAAGTATGCCGACGTATTTTATATAGAAGGCGAGGCGTTAACTTTTACAAATAAAATAAAACATAATATAAGAACAACCGATGAAGTTCCAGTTTATACAAAAAGCTATCGTTATCCATTCATACATCGCCAAGAAGTTAGTGACCAAATAAGTAAAATGTTAGACCAAGGGATTATTAGACCCTCTGAATCTGCTTGGAGCTCACCTATTTGGGTCGTTCCTAAAAAGGTCGATGCCTCCGGGAAGCAAAAGTGGCGTCTGGTCGTTGATTTTCGTAAACTTAATGAAAAAACTATCGACGATAAATATCCTATACCTAATATAACAGACGTTCTCGACAAATTAGGCAAGTGCCAATACTTCACCACCCTCGATCTAGCATCCGGTTTCTACCAAGTAGAGATGAATCCTAGTGATATTCCTAAAACTGCATTCAATGTCGAGCACGGACACTTTGAATTCCTGAGAATGCCCATGGGACTTAAGAACTCTCCGTCCACTTTCCAACGAGTAATGGACAATGTACTAAAAGGACTTCAAAACGTCATCTGTCTAGTCTATCTTGATGACATAATAGTGTTTAGTACCTCCCTCCAGGAGCATATAACCAACCTAGAAAAAGTTTTCCAAAGATTGCGTGAATCTAACTTTAAAGTGCAACTAGATAAGTCTGAGTTCTTAAAACTCGAAACCGCATACCTAGGACATATAATAAGCTCAGAAGGTATTAAACCAAATCCAGATAAGATCTCAGCTATACAGAAATATCCCATACCAAAGTCTCCTAAAGAAATAAAACAGTTTCTCGGACTTCTCGGTTACTATCGAAAGTTTATCCCTGACTTTGCACGAATCACTAAGCCTATGACACAATGTTTAAAGAAAGGAAAGAAAATAACCTTTGACCCTGACTACACGCACTGTTTTGAAAAATGTAAGACTCTACTGACAAACGACCCCATCCTATGTTACCCCGACTTTGAAAAAGACTTTATTTTAACGACAGACGCGTCTAACTTTGCAATCGGTGCAGTTCTCTCGCAAGGCACTATTGGGTCAGACAAACCAATAGCGTACGCTTCACGTACACTAAACGAGAGTGAAATTAACTACAGCACGATTGAAAAGGAGCTCTTAGCAATTGTCTGGGCAACTAAGTATTTTCGGCCGTATCTTTTTGGTCGAAAGTTTAAAATCGCTACAGATCACAAACCATTAGAGTGGATAATGAGTCTTAAAGAACCAAATTCGCGACTGACGAGATGGCGTCTAAAGTTGAGCGAGTACGACTATAAAGTTATCTATAAAAAAGGTAAAAATAACACCAATGCCGATGCTCTATCGCGTGTTGAGATCTGTAACGAGGAAGTTAGTTCGATGATTGCAAACGCGACTGACAAAGCACAATCATTAGAAAATTCAGACACCTTGACAGCACATACAGCTAATGAAAACCCAATTCTTGAAGTTCCTATTACCGACGACCCGCTGAATAAATTCCATCGACAACTATGTTTGACCGTGGTAGGCGATATCAAAAAGCGTACCACAGCGACGAAACCATTCGATACACATACCCGAACATCCGTTCAGTTATCTGAGTCCAACTTAGAGGAAGATTTAATCAACGCGATAAAAGAGTATGTTAACCCAAAAATTAAAACAGCTATTCTTATAAATCCGCCTCTTGCCCTGTACAGAATAGTTCCTATAATTCAGAGATATTTTAAAAGTTCATCGATGAGCTTAGTTATAGCCAAAAAAGAACTCGAGAACGTAAAGGAACACCTTAGACAGCAAGAAATCATTCGACACTACCACGAAGGTAAAACTAACCATCGTGGCATTAACGAGTGCTATTTAGCCCTAGCCGCAAGATACTACTGGCCCAAGATGAAAGATCAAATAGCTAAATTCATTAACAATTGCAACATATGCGGTCAAGCTAAGTATGATAGGAACCCTATAAAACCTAAGTTTAACATAGTACCCCCTGCAACTAGGCCTTTTGAAATAATACATATGGATAGTTTTACAGCACAGAACGAAAAATATGTGACGTTTATAGATGCCTTCTCAAAGTATGGGCAGGCGTACTTATTACGAGATGGAACTGCAGTTAGTGTAATACAAGCTTTATTAACTTTCAGCACGCATCACGGCTTACCACTTACCATCATATCCGATCAAGGGACAGAATTCACTAATCAAATGTTTTCAGAATTTTGTAAAGTACATAAAATAATTCATCATCAAACGCTAGCCCATTCACCTAATGCTAACGGAATCATCGAACGGTTTCACTCTACAATATTAGAACACCTTCGTATATTAAAATTAACACACAAAGACGAGCCTGTTGTAAACTTAATGCCCTACGCTATATTAGGGTATAACAGTTCAATTCATTCCTTTACAAAATGCAAGCCATACGATCTTATATTAGGACACACTGACCCACGAGATCCAACTGACATAGACCTGACTGGACACCTATTACAACAATACACGGAAACTCACAGAGCACGAATGCATAAAGTGTATGATCTCATTAACGAGACGTCTCTTGCGAATAGAACAGCTATTATGGAACGGCGAAATATAAACCGCGAGCCTGAGGTCGAATACCAGCCTGATCAGCAGGTATTTATTAGTAACCCCTCTGCTAGTAGATCCAAACTCGCCCCTAGATACACGCAAGATACAGTGCTAGCAAACTTACCCATACACATTTACACGTCTAAGAAAAAAGGACCCGTAGCCAAAGCTAGACTAAAGCGTATTCCTAAATCATCGACATTGTTACAGACTACACCTGACGCTGACTCTTACCCTAGTACGGGCCCAGGAGATCAAACTAGAACGACTTGAAGACGGACCTGGACTTTTACCCTTCAAATTAGGCCCTATGCAGTTAACGACACACTATCACACATTTCTACAGTACATAGAACTTACGGACATTGATGACAATATCAAAGTTGTACGAACCCAACTGACTAAGGCTATAGACAGACTTGACAATTACACCTACACACTATATGAATTTCAGATAGACAGCTTGAACGCTAAATTAGATAAGGCCTCATCGCAGCTTAAGAGCTTGGAACCTACTCGTTTTAAGAGAGGTTTAATAGATGGTCTCGGATCTATAATTAAGAGCATTACGGGAAACCTAGACTACACAGATGCCATAAAGTATGACAATGCCCTTAAGGCCTTAAAAATCAATCAACATCAAACTAATTTAGAGCAAAATCATCATATTAGCCTTAGTAAAGAACTAATGGACGAACATACAAAAATAATTGCGAAACTCGTGTCGAATCAAATTCAATTAAATGCAAGTTTGCACATTTTGCTTGACGTCAATAGTTATAAGAATCACGGGCTCATACGGTTTACGAAGTTTGCGCAAATACTAGTAATAATAAGCGACAATGTAGATAGCTTACTAAGCGAATTAAGTAGGTTAGAGAATGCACTAGCATTTTGTAATGAAAAGCGTACTCATCATTCTATGCTAGGTCCAAACTTATTACACAATATTTTAATCAAACTCAAAACCATTTATAACAGTAATCAATTATTAGAATTAGAGTTGAGAGAATACTATGAAATAATCAGACCGGCATCATATTATAGCGGTAACCAAATAGTCTTTGCTTTTAGATTTCCGATAATGTCTCCTTACGAATTTTTAATATATCGACTAGTTGTCATACCTAATAAGAATAGGCAAGCTATAATTCCTCCCTTTCCTTTCCTTGCAATCACTGGAAATGTTCATGTGTACATAGAGGCAGAATGCCCGAAGGTCAGTAAGCGGTACATCTGTGAAGAAAAATTTAACCACCAGATGAGATCTCACCCAGACTGCATCTGTGACATCATCGAAAGTCGAACAACGAACAAATCTTGTAACAGGATGACCATTAACCTAATGAACCCAGCCATGGAGAAACTGGACGACCGCTGCTACGCAATCGTGTTCCCGAACCCGACACAAGTCCAACTCACATGTGAACGGGAAGAATCCTTCACGGTATCTGGAAGTTTCCTAGCTACCATCCCACATAACTGTAAGCTGCAAACGAATGAATTCACCATCATCAATATCAATGATCAAATTCGAGGACAACCGATAAAGATAATGAGCATACCCGATAAAATTATAAAAGAGTCGACGTTACCATCTCTCGAAATCAACTCAATCAACTTGAAGAAACTACACGACATTCAGGACAGAGTAGACATACAGAGGTCAGTTCAAGAAGAGAATTCAATGGTATACCACACGACTATCCCGTTTTATGGTATATTAATCAGTGCAATCGTACTCAGTATCGTAGTAATACTGTACAAACTACGCATTCGCCAACGGAACCAGATAGTAACGCCGAATGACGCAGATCATGCATACGCCGTGCCTGAAAAAACACAGAATCACGGAACGCAATCATCATCTCAAAATCAGAAGCCATCAACAGCGATATTTCATCTTAAAATCTGAAATAGTCGCTGATCTGAGGGGAGAGATGTTACACCGAGCGCTAATAAGTAAAGTGCTGACGCAGAGCACGTGGACGACGCGTGCGCATCGTCACATAGAAACAGCCAGGTGGGGGAAAGTGCTGACTCCAACCACGCGGCTCTAGGAACGTGGTTACGTGACCGCGCACCGGCACTCCGATATACACATCGATCGGGTCACTACATTTAATTTTAACATTATAATATTTTAAGTCATTTTATGTAATTCTTTTAAATAATAAATTTCTTATTATAATTCGGTTTTTTTTGAGTCCTCCGGTTGCAGCTTACGTAATTAACTCAACAGCTTACCTGTGTTTTTATCAAATAAAAACTATTAACAACCTCCTTGAATTTCATTGTTTTTACATTAAAAAAAAAAAAGAAATACATTCTATGTTAGAGAACGTAAAAATGGACTATGAAAGAAAACGTATATAATTTTGCAAATGTATTATTTTATTTTTAGTCTTCTAGTATTACTGCTTACGAATCGAATCTGAATCCGATACGAAATATATATAAAAGTTGTTGAGATATGTATGCGCGGTACATACATAAAATATGAATAGTTAGCTCAGGTTAGCTATAGTATAACGAGAAGATGATCCCCGTATAACCATCATAGGGTGATCTGAGCGCGTGACCAGGCCGTCGGAGTTTGCTTCCGTCACCCCGGTTCCCTGGTCCACATACAAGATGCGCTAGGCGGCAGTGGAGTTTTAGCCAGTAGGAGTCTGGCATAACCCTCTCACTGTCCCCCGGTAGTGGGAAGTATATCCAATGTAGGAGTTCTCCAATAAAAAAAAAAGATTAGCTATAATATAGGTCGCGCATTGCACGTATCAGGCAACAGCATAAGCCGAGGTGTGCCGTGCATCCTTGAGTTAGATGTCAAAGTTGGCTGAGTGCCGCAAGCGCTCGCCTTGGTAGTCTGGTGAAGCTGTTAAGACCTTGCTAGGTCAATAGCGTAGTCAGATCGGAAAAAAAATCGGATCTGCAATCTACATTTTCTAGCATTTTATATGCTATAATTATTTCCGTCTCCTTATTTTATTAATTTAAGCGTGTCATTTTAAATCTGTAATGTATTCTGAGGTATTTATTGAAACGGTATGCTTTAATAATATGAAACATTAAAAAATGTGGGTTTGCAATACTTATCCATATAAATATGCAAAAGTTCATTTATTCATAATGTTAAATCTCTGAAAGTTTTCGTCAATTACTTAGAACTAATGAGACTACGTTGCATTAGAATTAACACCATCTATGGAACATAAAAACAATACACTTTATGCTTTGTCACTAAAATTAATTAAGCCAAGTCCGCTGTCCTCCGTGAAGGGTGGGTAGGCATGATTAATTTTCGCTTTATAAAAAGATGTCAAATAAATGTGACTAATGGGCGCCCAGTGGTCGACATTTGACCATAGTTCATTGATTTTTCAAAGTTTGAATTTTATAAGGATTCTTTTGTCATATACTTCCGTAATCAAAGATTTTAATCATGGATACTCAATATCTGCCACTTGTTTTTTACATTATATAAACATTTAAAAAATCTGTGTAAATGAAAACTGAAATTAATTGTAAATTTCAGACGAAAACCAGATGGTAAAGCTCTTAAATTCTAAGTAAATATAACTTTACGAAAATAATGAAGTTTATCGCAACCCATGAGACAATTTTCAATTAATTTTACACGAAATCATGAGTGGGTGGTATTTTTGAGTGATATTGAATTAAATGTAGTCTGTACATTATAAGGAATAGTGATATACTCAATAACATCGTTTGGAATAGCAGACATGGATTACTTTCATAAGCAGACAAATTAAGTTAATTCGATTTTACAATTTATTTTTTGACTCATTTTTTATTATCCGCAACCCAATCCCCATCAACCCAAAGTCATTATTCAACGCGGACGAAATCGCGAACAGAAGCTACTATTTGAAATTGAAATCTATACTAAATTCGATAGATATATAATACTAAAAACTATCTTCCCCACAAATTCTTGAATCACTGGAATGTTTACAAAG
The DNA here is from genome assembly GCA_014332785.1 of Antheraea mylitta. Classification (NCBI taxonomy): domain Eukaryota; kingdom Metazoa; phylum Arthropoda; class Insecta; order Lepidoptera; family Saturniidae; genus Antheraea; species Antheraea mylitta. The sequence continues at coordinate 2,506,600 of JACEII010000016.1, forward strand.
GAGTTATTCCGAAGCCGTGGATTTACAAACATAATGTTGAGTTGGCTAGCTTTGTTCACATCAATCGGGTTTTATTATCCAATTCGATTCAATAACAGTCGGAGTTTAGTTGGCATTTCAACCTTTGTAGTCATGAAAGATGTAACTGTTGTCCTTCATTAATAACAGAACTGTTTGTAGCTGTTTGTTTTGCTATTGTGTATTGCGGTCGATTAATTTCGGAATTTGTTTAACAATCCTATTTTTAGAAACGTGAACTCTGTCATTTTTTTTTATGTTAGCATAATACAGAGTAGGTGATAGAGCCAAGCTGAAGCTATTACTGGTTTCAGCAAGTACCACCCGACACACAGAGAACCGACGTGAACTAACGGTGCTTGCATTGTTGCGTTTCTTTCGGTCAGTAAGAGCGCCGGAGACCCACCTACCCTCCCCTGCCTTTTCCTTCTTCCCTTCTCCTCCCCCAACACAGGCTGCCAACGCACTTGCGACTCCCCTGGTGTTGCAAGTGTCTATAGACGGTGGTGATTACTTAACATCAGGTAACCCATCTGTTCGAAAAAAAATATTAGTATGTAGGCACTTCTAGAAGGACCACAGGTTTCTTCTCGAAGGAAGGTGTACTCATAATTCCACGCCAAACCACGACGTATTGGCGATTTTAAACTCGGAGATCCACATATTTTCACTTGTGCACAATAACCGAACTATATTACGTAAAATGTCATCAATATTACAAAATATATAGTCAATTAACACAAAATTATTAATCATAAATTTTTTTTAACTTGCTGTTTTCGCAAAAGGATCATTTGGAATTGGCAAAGGAAATGAAGAGAGGGCTGATCGCAATTTGATACGATTCAGTACGCGCTCCTTAGACGTATTGCATGAGCGTAATGTTAAGTCACCAAGATTTGTTAGTCCTGATATAACTATATACAGGTCAGAGTGAAAGTCGTGATTATTTCAAAAAGATTTAGATGCAGTTAGAGAGTCATAGTAATCGAAGTCCGTTGAATGTCTTAAGATTAGCAATCACATGCTTGACAAAATTATCAAACGATTTGATTGTAGACTCCTTTTGCATCAAGCCCGAAAGATCGAATGGACATGTACGGAGATTATCGCAGAGCATTGTGTGTTCTAGTCTCTTCGTACTAAACCTAGGGCAATCTTGAAACAAGTGTACAAAATTTTGCATAGACATAATCATTTCATATTACAAAACAAAGACCCCTAGCGCGTCTGTCTGTCTGTCTGTTTGCGATAAACTCAAAAACTACTCAACGGGTTTTCATGCCGTTTTCACCAGTAAACAATGTGATTAATGAAAAAGGTTTAGGTATATAATTTATCAAGGTGGGAAAACGTTCGCCAGGCCCAATTTTCTATACTAATATTATAAAGAGGTAAAATTTGTGAGTTTGTGACGTCATAACGTTGTAGGGAGGTAATCTCAGGAACTACTGGTCCGATTTGAAAAATTCTTTTAATTTTATATAGCTCATTTATCGAGAATAGTTTTAGGCTATATATCATCATGCAAAGGCCAATAGGAGCGGAGCACTAATAAAGAATGTTTAAAAATCTGGGTTTTTTTTCCTCTTGAGAACTTCCGCTCCGTGTTACCGTTAGCCCAACGAACGAAGTCGCGGGCAGAGGCTAGTAAAATATAAAAATGACATGACATACTGAGAACCCGCCTAAAACTACAGCTGGCTTTTTTTCGAACTAATTACGCTATTGACCGAGCAAGGTCTTAACAGCTTCACCGGATAACTTGCAGGTGATATTTTATACCCTTTTATCATTAACTAGCCTCTGTCCGCGACTTCGTTCGCGTTTTCAAAAGGAAAAAACATACCAATTTTGAAACATTTTTTATCTGTGCTTCGCTCCTATTGGTCTTAGCGTGATGATATATAGCCTATAACCATTCTCGATGAATGAGCTACATAACACTGAAAGAATTATTACTGAGATATATTCCTGAGATTACCCCCTACAACGTCACAACATCACAACGTCACAAACTCACAAACTTTACCTCTTTATAATATTAGTATAGATATTTGTATGGACTTTAATATAAGTGACAAAACTATTTTAAGTATTATGATTGAATTTTTAAAATCTTAACCTGATAGAACTGTCAATTAAAAATATAAAACAATTTAAAAATAGGCTTACAATGCCCGCGTTAAGGGATTTTAGAAAATATTTCGCAATTTAAATTCTTAGCCCCTTCACAATGATTGAAAGTTGGTACAGGCATTTGCAATTTACCCTTGATCAGGTCCTCTCTTGATTTTATATTAAAACAGGGTTCCCATTGTAGTCGTAGAGCTTTCGAATTAAATATACACCCTTCAAATAACACAAAAAATGATGTTAACGTTCCCTGACAATGTCGCCTTTTACGTCTTCATTTAATTATATTTGAAGATTTTGATTGATTTATAATTAAATGACTATACTTTTTGATGTGAATCATGTACAGACGAAGGGTAAACCTGATTTTTTTTTTATTGTAGCTCAGCAAAGTGACTGCACTGTGCCTGATGGTGAGCACAGTATAATCCAAAAACAATGGCGACCACCGAGAGACATGCCATCCCTCGGCGGACGCCGTTGTCATGCCAGCCTGCGTAAATGTCTCTTCACGTTACGCTTGAAGGACCCCATGTTATAGGAAGGAGGGAACACACTAGCCGGGAGATTGTTCCACAGCTTCACAGTACGGCAAAGATAAGAAGTTGCGAATTTTTTAGTTCGTGCCCAGATAGGATTTACCGTAAAACTATGGCTCCGAAGCCCAGCGCGAGTGGTTCGGTTATGAAAAGGAGAGGAAGGGATTAAATTAAATAGCTCTGCAGAACATTCGCCATGATACAGACGGTAGAACACGCTCAGTGAGGCAATATCTCTGCGCAACTGAAGCGGCTCTATAAACTGTGTAATGTCTGCATCATTAACAATGCGGACAGCTCGTCTCTGCAACCTATCCAGGGCATCTAGTAGGTATTTGGCGGAACCGTCCCAGAGGTGCGAACAGTATTCCACACAAGGCCGAACTTGTGCCTTATAAAGGAGGTATAGTTGATCAGACGTGAAAAACCGCTGCACCCTGTTCAGGATTCCGAGTCTCCGAGATGAAGTGGAGATTATGCTCCCGATGTAATCCCTGAGATTGAGGTCGCTGCGAATGTTTATACCTAAGATATCGAGGCCGTCTCGCATTGCGAGCGAGACATTCTGGAGAGCAGGGAGAATGGTAAATGGAGATGTTTTGCAGGTAAACGCGCACACCTGTGTTTTGTTAGCATTAAACTCGACCAAATTACTTACCCCCATGTTGATATGAGCCGCAAGGACCGGTCGAGCTCAATGAGAAGTCCCTGCCGTCTCTTTTCGGTCTCCACCCGATCGCAAGAAGGCTTGCTGTAATAGCACTCATGGATGGTGCTATCGTCTGCATAGCACTAAATATGGCTTAAAGGCAACATATCATTGATATGCAGAAGAAACAGAGTAGGTGAAAGTACAGAGTCTTGAGGAACTCCTGCATTGACTGACATGAGCTGCGAATCACATCCATCGACAAGGACACGAATTCTGCGCTCATGTAAAAAGCCAGAGATCCATTTGCATAAATTGTCGGGGAGACCATATGCCGGAAGCTTGGAGAGAAGACCACGGTGCCAGACCCTATCGAAAGCTTTGGCAATGTCGAGACTGATTGCCAAGGCCTCGCCGTGTTTGTCAATTACCTCCCCCCAGCGGTGCAGTATGTAGGCCAGAAGATCGGCCGTTGATCGGTTTTGGCGAAAGCCATATTGCCGATCATTGACATTGATCAACGAGTGATCCTCAAGATAGCGGACAAGATGGAAGTTGATGATCCGTTCCATTACCTTGCACAGTACTGAGGTTACGGCAATTGGGCGATAGTTATTGGGATCGGAGCGATCCCCCTTCTTGGGAATCGGTTGCACGTTGGCCTCCTTCCAAGCCCAAGGTACGACACCAGAAAGATAAGACAGGCGGTATAGGCGCGTAAGTACTGGAGCCAAAAGCACTGGATTGTTGACGTGGCGACGCATAACACGAACATCAAACTATTAACGCAATAATCAAAAACATTTACAACCTTATCTGTAGAAATATTAGATTGAAACTATTTTGTAGGCCCCTCGTTTCACTAGTGTTACGCGGCACGTGCTGACGACGTAGCGCCCTTTGATAAATGCTGTCAAAAACAAGGCACCTTCGCCTAGTTGAATTTTTGTATTTTGTAATTAATAAAAATGAATATTTACATATTAAAATAAATAGTCATTATTCTATGGAACAAATTTGTAATGCTTCATTTTTTCATTATGCCATAGGTGATTACTGTTGTAATATAGTATTTTCTGCATTTGACTTATACAAAACAATTTCGATGTTTCACATCTGCCAGGCGTCCCGTGACGGCTCATTTTTTTGTTCTTGCAGGAGACTGTTTAACACGAACTTTATAGCGTACCATGTTTTTTGTTGTTATTCCAAGCCCTAAAGTCTTCGACTCCGAACAATGTTTAATTCATAGGTGGAGCTATTAGCAAGATAAATAAAATGGGAAAAAACTAACAAACCAACTATAACTTCAAACATCCTTAAAAATCCACTGTTTTACTACGGTACGAGTTGTCATACTATATTATAGACATACAGTACTATCATGTGGAAAAGGAATCATAAATTCTCTTTAAAAACAAGCCATAACAATACAGCCATCTTTTACCACTGGAAAAAGCTTTAAAATTCTAATACGAGTAGAATAATTCTCTCGTGGATATAATGAGATAAGATTAATTTAAGCCATGATTTTACAAATAACGGGGGTTATAATAACGATATGTTAGCAGCAAATTAAAAATAAAATCTTAAAAAAAAGATCCTTTCCGGTTTCATGAGCAAATTTATTAATTCCTATATATTAGGTCATTACCTATGAAATTGCCGTTTTGTATGAAAAAAATTAAACGAATTTTTTAAATGTATTTTTTATTTGTATTAATCGAAGTAATCACCCATGCATTCAACGCATCTTTGCCAACGAAGTGGCAGTTTATTGATGCCCTTAAAGAAATCAGCTAGACGGGAGGCAACAAATTATTCAAAGGCATTTTGTACTGCCTCTCGGGTATTGAATTTTTTTCCCGCCAAGGAGTTATACAAATTTTGGAAAAAGTAGTAGTCTGTAGGCGCAAGTTCTGGTGAGTAGGGCGGATGACAGAGAACTTCCAACCCCAGTTCTTGCAACTTGGAGACCGTCTGCTGTGCAGTATGAGGTCGCGCGTTGTCGTGTAGAAGCAACGGAGACGAGCGATTGAAAAATGCTGGTTGAAGATGTGCCGGCTTCTCCATCATTGTATTCAGTTCTTCACAGTACACATCTGCAGTAATGCTCACCTCATTTGGTAAGAAGCTGTGATGAATGACACCGGTGCTAAACCACCAAACAGTGACCATCACTTTCCTAGAGATAAGTTTTCGGTTAGGGCATTGTTTAGGTGTTGAACCAGGATCCAACCAACTTGCTGAGCGCTTGCGATTATCAAACAGAATCCATTTTTCATAGCAGGTAACAATGCGGTTCAAAATCCCTTCATTTGTGTGTCTGTTGCGCAGTACAAGGCACGTCTCGATGCGTACTTCGCGCTGGCGATCATTGAGTTGTGAGGCACCCATTTGTCAAGCTTTTTTACCTTGCCAATTTGACGCAAATGGACCAATATTGTTTTGACGCTAACGTCGAAAGCTGCTGCTAATTCAGCCGTATATTGTGTATCATCAGCTTTCACAATCGCCTTTAATTCGTCATTGTCGTTCAAAATCTTCGGACGACTGCGAGGTTCATTTTTCAGGTCGAAATTCCTAGAACGGAAGCGAGCAAACCAATAACAGGTGGTGCGTTGATTTGTATTGTTAGCTCCGTAAACGTCGTTGATGTTGCGTGCCGCTTGTGCCGCGTTGCTGCCACGACGGTACTCATATTCCATAATTACTCGAAATTTTAACTTATCCATGATGACAAAAAAGATTGAAATGTGATGAAAATGTAACACAAATCAATAAACAAATGACTATCTTTGGAAAAAGAATTCCATGTTTTTAAAATAGAATTAATTTGAAATTAGAATTCTTAGTCAAACAAAAATTATTTTGATTTGAAATGGCCAGTACTGCAGAACGGCATTTTCATAGGTAAATACCTATTAACATAAAGCTTCCAGTCCACTTCGTTCTATAATAAGGAATCGTAAAATAAATACGTATTACTTTTATTTTAATGTTTCAGTAAGATGATTCATATTATCTCGGGTGTAGTAAACATTAATTACCTACTATATCTTACTCGTGCGTTTTACGTGACCAGTGTACATTAGCCGGTATCTTGACATTGAAGTATTTGTGAGCGAAAGTTGGATACCACACCGCCGTTGCAACTGAAATGGTTTGAATAAGGATCAGTCGTCGGTAATAAAATCAGCTAGGAATTTATATATCTTACTAGCCTTTGCCTATAACTTCGTTCGCTTGGAATAGTTAATTTGGGCTAACGTTAACACGAAGCGGAAGCTATCAAGAGGAAAAAACACGATTTTGAAATATACTTCATTGGTGCTCTGCTCCTATTGGTCTTAGCGTGATAATATATAGCATATAACCTTCCTCGATAAATGAGCTATTTAACACTGAATCATGGTAAGACAAATGGGAGCGGAACATCAATGAAGAATGTTTCAAAATCAAAAACCCGATTTTGAAACATTCTTCATTGGTGTTCCGCTCCTATCAGTCTTAGTGTGATGATATATAGCCTATAACCTTCCTCGATAAATGAGCTATATAAAACTGAAAGAATTTTTCAAATCGGATGGATAGTTTCTGAGATTACCCCCTATAACTTTACAAACTCAGAACGTCACAAACTCACAAACTTTACCTCTTTGTAATATTAGTATAGATAAACTGTCCTAATAATTTACACACATCCCAAAACTAACAAAAAGCTAAATAAAATCATCCTAATAGTCGTCCTTAAATTGTCTACTTGAATTTTATATACAACAGAGAATATATAAAGTAAAATAATTATGATACGTGGTTTCACAAGAGTTTGATTATCGAAATACTTTTACAGCAACAAACTCAGGCAATCTCAAATCAACAATTCATTGCCTTTACAGAAATTACAATCATTCACATATTGATCCACCCTTTAATAACTTTTAGACACCAAAGCGCTTCTTGACGTGTCGCTTGGATCTACAATCTGGCAAATCGGTAATGTGCTTTGGGATTTTGTTGTAAAACCTAACACCCTTACCTAAAAAACTGTTTCCAGTTTTACTGGGTCTGAAAACCCTGAAACATGTGATGACCGGTTTGTCACAGTTTTTAGTGTTTAAATTGTGTCGCTTTTTTACTAAACCTAGCTTTTCTAAGATTATCTCGTGAACAAAACTTCATGAAAATCTCTTGAGATTGAATTATATCTTTAAATTATTTATCGCGACTTATAAAAGCTTACTGATATTTTTCGTATACCGGAATGTCATACACTTCCAATGTACAAAATTTCACTGCGATCGATTGGACTCTTACGGATCAAAACTACACGGTGTACCCTCTACCGCCTAATGGGGCAGACATGGGACGGCGCTTGCACTCCTTATGTCGCTTCAGTGGACGGCCTAGTACACCCCGACTGTCTCCAAGACGGCACAAAATAGACAGTGCGGTTTATGTGCTATTGCCAAAAGATGGACAGAGCACCAAATGTGGGAATCCGCTGTAAGCCCTGTCCAGGTAAACCCAGGCTTGTATCATCAGCGTAGTTGGGTGCACTTGAGGAGGCGAAAAATATTTACCCTAAAATAACTTACATCATTCAGTATCGTTATAAAACTTTTAATTTGTATCTATCTGTAATTACCTTATTATTTTAGACCAAAGAAAAATTTGTTCGTCACGCGTCATACAAATATTGATATAGTTGCGCAGAACACAGATGTATATACGCATCATATTATATGTATGACATCGAGATATATTAAGGATAAATAAATGCTGGTTTTAGTTTCCTATAATAATATTTTACCTTTTTCTTATAGTAAACTCTTCACTATATTACGTAAAAGTCTGATCCTATAGGCTATATTCAAATTGGGCATAATAATTGACAGGGATTGTTGTTTACTAGGAACTGAAATATTGTAGTCTTTGGATATCATGCTCGAAAATTAATCTATACTAATATTATAGAAAGGTAAAGTTTATGAGTATGCGACGTTGTCAAGGGTAATCTCAGAAACTACTGGTCCCATTTAAAAAATTATTTCAGTGTTATATAGCTCATCTATCGAGGAAAGTTATAGGCTATAAATCATCACACCAAGACCAATAGGAGCGGAGCATCAATGGAACATTTTTCAAAATCGGATTTTTTCCTCTCGAGAGCTTGCGCTGCGTGTTAGCGTTAGCCCAAAGCGTCCACGCGGGTGAAGTCGCGGGCAGAGGCTAGTCTATAATATTTTTAACTTGTGGTTTCTAAATTTTTTATATCTTTATCTCCTGTTTAGTAGAAGAATTAACGAAGCAATGAAGATGCTTAATGAAAGAAGGCACAAGGAAGTTCAAGAGTGAGAAAGTAATTCACAACATACTGTTATAATTAATAAAACTTTATAAGAAATAATCAATGTATATTGAATATCAAGAGACTATGTTACGGCTGTATTATAAAGTCTGTAGGCATTAGCTAGACTTCTCATGCCGGATCGATTACAAATTGTTGTAGCTTTTAGCCGAAATGGAACCCGTCATCTCTATGACATCGGTCGCTTTTAGAAATAAAATACGGAAAACGATATAACGTGTGTTGGATTAAATAATGGTTTTATATCTATTTGGATGTGATAACCTAAGTGCAAACATTCAGTGATCAAATGAACAAGCTGCTAATATTACTACCTCGTACGTTAACACAACGTCTGTAATGTTTCCCACAAGGCTTTCTTAGCAAGAAAACGTCTGACATAAAATTGTCTGTGACAATGTTTTTCATTTAACAACACCTTAACACATAACATATTTGTAATGGAACAGAAATGGAATTTAATAACACGTAATCTTTATGAGATTGAATTTAGAAAGCGTCAGAGAAAGTACTGTATGTCTATCTGCTCGCGATCAACTCAAAAACTACTGTGTGGATTTTTGTTTTTTTTTTTTTATATCATCGGGGGCAAACGAACAGGTGGGTCATCTGATGTTAAGTGATCGCCACCGTCCATAGACACCAGCAACACCAGAGGAGTCGCAAGTGCGTTGCCAACCTGTGTTTGGAAGAGGAAGAGAGGGCAGGGAGAGAGAGGCCGAACGAAACGCAACAACACAAGTACTGTTACTTCACGTCGGATTTCTGTGAGAGGACGGTACTACCCTGGCTGAGCCAACACATTCATGCTGACACCAGTTATAACTTCAGCGTGGCTCTACTACCTACAAAATACGTTTGTGCGGTTTTCATTAAATAATATAATAATCATGTAGTAATTTTCATTAATTTCTAATAAATAGGAGGCGGTTCAATAAATTTCTCGGAAATAACAACTTATGAGTGATTGGTTTTCAAACTCCAATATTAATAAGCGGTTACACTACAGTGATCACTTATCCTAAGCCTTAAATCTTAAATATCCTTTTTGGTTACAAAACTGAAACATATTTTGTTGTGGTCGGGAGTAAGTTTAAGTGTATTTTAAAAACTATGAAAACGGGTTTATCCATCTTACTTAATTTTAATACGTTTTTTGTCATTTCTTTTGCGACATTTCCATGGCCATGTTACTTATATTAGCACTCGCAACTTATGTTCTTTGTACGGGGTCACCAATTTAGGTGTATGTCTACGCTTACGTGTGAGCCTAGTTGGATGAATTAATAAGTTATTATTTCATAAGAATTGAGTGTTTGTATTTCCCTCATTACACATTACATCAGTATATAAATCACTAGTACCTGGGCTACAGAGGCTGGCTCGGTTCTTTAAAAAACAATTTTAAATTAAAATAAACTATTAGGTTTGCCTCACATAATTATAATAAAAAAAAGATATTAAAAAAGATATCCTTTTGCTGTCACTCGGATTCGAACTGGGGTTTCACGGATTTTTGAAGCAGCCAATTTCCTACTGAGCTATTTTTGTTTTGACAGCGGCGGCGAAATTTACCTATATATTCTAGCTATACTTTTTCATGACCTGAAAACTCAGTTAAAATATTTTTTTATAAATAAAATCTAACTAGATCGATTTATCATCCCTGAAACTACCTACATAGTTACATGAAAATAAATGACGCCGTTTCCGAGATCCTGAATATATACAAATATACAAGAATTGCTCATTTAAAGGTATTAGATAGATAGATAGATATTTAATAATCCATAGATTGATCTAATTAATATACGTATGCTACATACACGTCTACAACCGGACTGCTGTAGAATATTATAGTGGAACTGGAAAACTATGGGTGGACTTTGACTCCTATATATATGAACTCTATAGAAATGAAAGTGTGCGTCCATACAGTCATCTATCGGTAGAACACTATGATTTCCCAAAACAAAGGCTAAGTAATTGTTCAAGCCGCAACATCACAAGTTGCAAACTGAATAAGAACTGTTTATACTATACGAGACCACATTTATAATCATAACCATCTTCGTTGGATCATTTCAGTTCATTGCTGTAAATATCAGCATTAGTGAAGACAAATAACTCATTTAAATATTGAGATTTACGAATGCAAGCTTTTTCATTCTTTAAGAAGAAAACTACTTCCTCTAATCAAGACCAGCCGACGTTAGTGCCACTATTGTGTACTAATGTTTTGTAATTTGTCTTGTCAATTCCTAAAAGTCTTATTCACAATATTTATAGCTTATCAATTGAGAAATTGAATACATTACACGTGTATGAAACTTCATAAAAATTAGTCCAGCAGTTTTGAATTAAATGCAGTCATATAAATTGCTACACATTTTTTAATGTCATATTCGTGACCAGTAGTAGACCCTTTATGATAAAAACAGCTATAATATTGTAAAAAATTACATATATAAACAAATCTATACATTTATTAATATAGGTAGATCTATCAATATATAGTTACAGGGATAACTATTCCCGACGGTCTACGCTTATTGTCTGTTATTACGCCTATAATTCTTGTTTACTCAATTCTGCTATTTATATTTTCAATAGTCCAATCTGTTTCCAACGTAGTATAACTTTTCTGTCTATAAACGACGGACGCGGTTTTATTTTTACTATTTCGTGTGCGCTCATTTGCCGTTTTGTAAAAACTAGTAGTGTAAAATTAATTATCTTGTACTTTGAATCAGTGATTACGAAAACATGGACGAAAATAGTAATATCACAAACAGTAAATAACAATTCCAATTAATTCTAAATATTCGTAAAAAACGATGGTTGAAACAAACTTTTATGATATATGCCTTATGCCTTTTTATGAGTTTTGTTTAATTAATGTAAAATATATTGAAGTACAAACGTGTTAATATATTGTGTATATTAATCATTTGTGTATTTAATATAGAATGTAGTTGCGTTTCTAGTTATTTGTATAATTTAGTGTTTGATCATTTGTATAGTGATGGAACATACAAAGGAATGATTGCACGATGTAATTCAATACAATAATAATTATAACTCAAAATATTTATGGGCGTATTATACGCACATTGTAGTGATAACAGAAATAGTTACTACATTTAAATCCCGGATAAAGTTTATATCAATGTTGAATAGTGTTGTAATATGTTTGAGCAATAATTGAAGTATAGCCTATAATTCTAAATGTGTAAACCCGATTAGGCCTCCCACGGCAGCGGCTGAAGCCTAGGTTCGATCCCTCGGTAGGGAGCCCTTGAGTGCGTTGCTTGCGCGATACGGTGACACACAAATATACATCACTGCTACAACACTACACGATCGCCCCCACATACGTGCACGCTTACACATGAGAGTGGAAGGGTTTACTTTTTTCCCCTTATCGAACTGAAAAACTCAATTTTCCGATAATAAATATATGGAGGAGATGTTGAGGCGTGTATGCTTGGTACACATATACGTTTCAACAACTCATACATATATGAATAGTTAGCTAGGTTAGCTAGATAAGTCGCGATTTTGCATGCAACAGGCAACAGCCAAGCCGAGGTGTGCCGTGCACCCTTGAGCTGGTTGCCAAAATAAAATTGGCTGAGTGCCTTAAGCGCTTGCCTTAATAGTTCGGTGAAGCTGTTAAGACCTTGCTGGGTCAATAGCGTAGTCATTTCGAAAAAAAAAACCTAGTTGTGTAAACATGTTAAATTTAGAACGTTCTGCAAATAATATTTGGCGGAATTTGATTATGGATTATCCTTACACGTTTTTTCAATAGTTTAACGTACATTAATCGTGAATGAAGAATATTAACTATTGTTATACCCGTAGGTAACCGCTGTCTTCAATAAAATAAGGTTATTCGTTGGCACATAGACAAAAGGAGAACAGACTCACTATTACATAAAAAACTATACTTGTACTACTCTATGGTATTATTTATTTACAATACTCTATGATTCCTCGTGTAATATCTTTTTTTTTCATAGCTTCTTTGTGTCCAAAGTATAATTGCCATCAACCGCACTGCCGCTTATAAACTTATTTAACAGAATACAAGAGGTCGAAATATCCAGGATGTTATTAAAGTTGTATTTATAAAAACGATAATGTTTAAAAAAAGAGTGTAGGTATAAATCGTCGTAATTATAGTAGTTCTATATTTATTTGTTTGACTGAAAGAGGTCTCAAATACGTAAGTCGTGCATTGGTGCGTTACTAGATTGAGATTGTACGCAATATCTGTAGGTAAATATCGTATGGTATTTCATATATTTCTTTGTTTGGGAATGTCTCATTACATTTTTACATCATTACATTACAGATTAAAAAAAATGGCATTTGTATTTTATTACACCGTATTTTTGTAGATAATGTGAAAGATAATAATTTTTTTTTATTTATTAGGTGAATTACATCTGTACGAAAAGTAATTCCAGTGTTAATTGAGTATAATATATTGACGAAATATATTTTCTGTGATAACATTGTTTCATGTATATCTATTTAATATTCTATTTAAAGTAAAATTGCTTCGACAAAGGGATATCTTGCAACAATAATGCAGCTAACTAAAATAGATAGCAATATTCATTGGATTTGAGGTGATGAAATCAAACGATAACCTTCAAAGCATTATGCCAAGAAAGCCAACAAGTATTTCAATGTAAATAATATGCAGCTGAATCTTGTAGGAATAATTTTGTAACCATTGTTTTATTCAATTTAAAAAATGTGTCAATTTATTAAGAAACTTTTGTAAAAATGTGAGAAGTAACAAAATTAAGCAATTGGTTAAATACAATACATAATAAGTGGTTGTTGATTGTATCAGATTTAAAATTCTCAACACAAAGATGACTTGTTTCATATGAAAAACAATCTACGCACAAAGAAGAATATGGCGAATTATATCATAGAAGATATCTGTGAGACTCATTGTTCAAATTCGCATTTTAACATAAGCCTATGTTCGGAGAGAGATTATGTTGATTGTCACATGGAGGTGAGATTGTTAGCCGTCGCTTATCTAGTGCCGATTACTGTTATTATGGTACTCATACTGTTATCGGGGGTGATTGGAAATATCTGTGTCTGTGTTGTAATTGTAAAGCATCCAACAATGAAAACTGTTACTAATTATTATTTATTCAGTTTGGCAGTGAGTGACCTTTTGCTTCTTTTATTCGGTAAGTACAGAATTGTATTTTATTGTTTTTTTTTATTTCATTGGAGGCAAACAGACAGGTGGGATATCTGATGTTAAGTGATCACCACTGTCCATAGACACTAGCAACACCAGAGGAGTCGCAAGTGCGTTGCCATCCTGTGTTAGTGGGAAAGAGGAGAGGGGGAAAGGGGAGAGAAGAAAGTGAGAGAAGAAACACAAACTAAACATCGAAATTGTTTTATGTCAGTTATATGCATAGAAGAACAGATTAGGACAGGAATTAGCTATGGTATAATGAGTTTTTATTATATCGCGTTGCATAACACCAGTAGAACGAGTGGCCGACAAAACAGTTTGAATCTTACGATTATACAGATAGGGTTGCAAATGTTTTTAAGTATTTCGTTAATAGTGCAAAGTTTGTGTTTTGTGTCGCCACATCGCCAAGCCAGCCAAAATCAGGTTTACCCACGCCTATAGATGTTTCACATCAATAAATGTACTTAAATGTATTAAATACTAGCCTCTGCCCGCGACTACGTTCGCGTGGAATAGATACTTTGGGCTAACGCTAACACGCAGCGCAAGCTCTTAGTAGGAAATGAAGCTCAATTTTTAAACATTCTTCATTGGTGTTCCGCTCCTATTGGTTTTAGCGTGATGATATATAGCCTATAACCATCTTCGATAAATGAGCTATATAACATTGAAAGAATTTTTCAAATATGATCAATAGTTCCTGAGATTACCCCCTACAACACCACAACGTCACAAACATTACCACTTGTTAAATGACTCGTCCGGTACCGCTATGATACACCCGAGAGGCGTGACTACAACGCCACCGGAACATTACTAGATCCACCGTATTAGAGATACATAATTTAGATGCATAAATAAAAACGATTATATAGATGGTGTATCACTTAAATAACAATCTGCTATTTAATATCATCTATAGTAATTGCTTTGACTTCCACAGTTTGGCATATAAAAGGAAAGATACCGTCAATCTACGGGCACTTCTATGTGAACGTTGTTGTGGGGCGGAGCTCTGCTCGGATGAATAGTCATAGTATTTACAGAATGTTAATGGTTTCGCTGACCGACCGGCTGACAAATACGTGGTGTCTAACATTTAAGTACATTTATTGATGTGAAACATCTATGGGCGTGGGTAAACCTGATTTTGGCTGGCTTGGCGATGTGGCGACACAAAACACAAACTTTGCACTATTAAAGAAACTTAAAAACATTTGCAACCCTATCTGTATAATCGTAAGATTCAAATTGTTTTGTCGGCCACTCGTTCTACTGGTGTTATTCAACGCGATATAATAAAAACTCATTATACCATAGCTAATTCCTGTCGTAATCTGTTCTTTTATGCATATAACTTACATAAAACAATTTCGATGTTTCACATCTGTCAGGCGTCCCGTGACGGTTCAATATTTTTTATCTACTTTCCTCTCGTACTCATTATTAAAATTACAGTAACTTTTGATAGAGTGAACCGACTTTAATGAAACATAGACTAAATGTTACTCGACAGTATGTTTTATGATTTAATTGAAGAGACTTTATCTAGAACGCAGTATTTTAATAGTGATGCGTGTTCATAAAAACAGGCATTTCTAAAATTTATTAAAATGTACTTTATTACTAATTCCTAGACTACAACAATAGTTTTTACAAAAATCTAAAAATTTACTAAACCTTGGATTTATATTGTTATTATATGTATAGATAAAATTTAGTACTTAGTCTAAGCTTAGCTTTCTATCACATCTCGGCGCTCAGTTAGTATAGTACGTCCTTGTACTTGGGTAGAATACATTTACATATATAATTAATCAAAGCAGCCAAATACTCCCCGTTAAAGATACTTGACCCTAGCCCTTTTGACACGCCAACAGTTAAACGCAATGTAACTTTAAATACATTATTAATCCTAATACTATCCCAGCTAATAGTATAAATGCGAAGGGAGATTTTGTATTAATTATACCTGGATTACCGAGCCTAAGGCGGTTTTTTAAAAATCATTTAAAAAATTAAAATAAACTGTTAGGTTTGCCTCACAAAATATACATTTTTTATTAAAAAAATTTATAATAAAAAATATTGAAAAAGATATATCTTTTGCTGTCGGATTCGAACTGGGGTTAGACGGATTTTTGAAGCAGCCGATTTCCATCTGAGCTATTTTTGTTTTGACAGCGGCGGCGAAATTTGCCTTTATATTCTTGCTATATTTTTTCAGTTACTGAAAACTCAGATAAAAAGAAGTTTTTATAAATGAAATATAGCTAGATCGATTTATCGTCCCGACCACCTACATACTAAGTTTCACGGAAATCGCTCACGCCGTTTCAGAGATCCTGAATCTAAACTAATATAAAAATATACAAGTCTTGCAAATTATAATTAATTTTTATAATTTTTAGTCTAAAACGGCTATAGAAATTCATTTAGCGAAATAAATGACATGTAATTGTAATGAAAAACTAATGAATTTTCTTTTAATTTTTTCAAGGTGGCTTTGTCCGACCGATTTAAGCCGTTTGTTGTTTTAAACGAAAGGGACAAAGCAAAGTCATTTTTCTTCAAAATCAAAATCAAAAATTCTTTATTCAGTTTAGGCCCTAATAAGGCGCTTATGAACGTCAAAAACTACCACCGGTTCGGAAACAACCCAGCCATCGAGAAGAACCGGCAAGAAACTCGATCGGGTACATTTTTTTACATACATTTAAATACATCATACAGCTTATGGTGGATGCACAGAGAGGAATCAATTCCAGACATCAGTATCGTTCACATACTGATCCACTCTATAATATCCTTTTGACACTAACATCCGCTTGACGTGGTGCTTAAATTTGCAGTTCGGCAAATCGGTAATATGTTTTGGGACTTTATTGTAAAACCTAACACTGTTACCTAAGAAATTATTACTGGTTTTACTAAGTCTGAAACATGGGACGACCAGTTTATTACAGTTTCTAGTATTTACATTATGCCGGTCTTTTACTAAATTCAGTTTTTCAAAGTTTTTACGGACATACATTTATTTTATTTTATTTTATTTATTCAAGCTCAAGAACAGAAAACAAATTACACAAAATGTACATTAATTATAATAGCTTACAGGACTAAATTTGTTTTCCTATTAATGTTGCGCACAACATGTTAAAATTACAGCAATAATTAAAAATAACAATAAAAGAGATTATGATAGTTGCTAAATACATTTCAGAAAATTATAGAAGTAATAAAAAATATATAACAAAAAGAAAAAGATTAATATATTTACTAAATACAAAATAATGCATGAGTATTTTCACTATTACTATCTTTACTTGTATTTTCGTAAAATATATCCAAATCCCTTGCGTTATTATTGTATTCTCTACACATTCTGTATAATGGATTATTATAAGAGTCATTATTTGAGCAATGTGGAACTTGAAAGATATTTTGATTTCGGCTAATTCTTGTGATTATTGATAATTGGCTTAACAACTCTGCTGTATCCCATTTGGAATTGATTATTTTGTGTAGGATTGAATAAGAGGTAAAACTGCGCCTGGATGAGAGTGTTTTGACCCCATAGTAATTTAGTCTATTTTCATATGAAGTAGTTTGCGTCGTAGTCCAAATTTTGATGATAAATTACGTACAAAACGTCTTTGGATAGCTTCTATCCTGTCAGTATGAACGTGATAGTATGGATTCCATACCACCGAACAATACTCTAGGATGCTTCTAACTAATGTCACAAACAAAGTGATTAATGTAGCAGGGTTTTTAAATGGTTTTGACATTCTGAATATAAAACTCATAACTTTGTTAGCTTTTTATGTAATGTAATCATAGTGGTATATATAAGTTAGTTTTGAAGCAATCCAAACACCGAGATCCTTTACTGTATTCTGACGCTGTAACAATGTATTGTTTATTTTGTAGGGATAAACTGTTGGTGACCGTTTCTTTGTGAAAGTAATTAAATAACATTTTAGTATATTTATTGCCATGTTATTTCGAATACACCAGAGGTGTAGGTGATTAATGTCATTTTGTAAATCAATACAATCCTCATATGATGAAATTTTATTGTAGATTTTTAAATCATCAGCGCATGCTAGACATTTCATTTTAATTGAGTTTATGAGGTCATTAATGTACAAAACAAATAAGAGTGGTCCCAAATTTGAGCCTTGCGGTATTCCTGATTTGGCTTCGAATGGAGTAGAGTCGTAACCATATACAGCAACCAGCTGCGTTCTATTAGAAAGATACGAGGTTAGCCAGCGCAAAAGAGATCCATATATGCCAATGTGATAAGCTTTACGGCAAAGTATTGCGTGATCAAATATATCGAAGGCTTTAGCAAAGTCAACATATATCGAATCTATCTGAGTTCTTTCGTTAAATGCAGTGCTTAAATGATGAGTGTATGTTAACAGATTAGTAGTTGTAGATCTCCCTGTAACAAATCCGTGTTGTCTTTCACTAATAACATGTTTTAAATGATAATAAATTATGCTTTCGAAAATTTTTGCAAAGCAGCTAAGTATACTAATGGGTCTATAGTTTGTGACATCCATTTTGTTACCTGATTTGTATATGGGGAAGATCTTGGCTATTTTCCATAGTTCCGGTAATGTGCCTTCATTAATACTTTTTCTAAAGAGCAGAACCAGCGGTTCTTTCAGATAATTTGCACGACTGCGAATGATAATTGGCGGGATACCGTCTGGACCTGCTCCTTTGTTAATATCAATGGTCTTGAGGGCTAAATCTATATCACTATCTGTTATACTCATTAAAGCTATACAGTTACATAATTTTGGAAAATCAGGAGTATACGCATGAAAAGAGTTAGAATTATAGACAGTTGCAAAGTAATTCGCAAATAAATCAGCTATACTTTTACTGTCATCAGCAACCATGGACTTATAAAACATTGTTTTTGGTAAATCATTAGTAGCCTTTTTAAATTTCGTATAATTCCAAAACGCCTTAACATCAGCTTTTAGGTTTTGTTCTACTCTCTTAATATAAGACTTGAAACATAAATCAAATAAAGATTTTACTCTTGTTCTAAGCATAACATATGTGTCAAAATCACGCGGGTTACCAAAATGTTTATAATTATTATGAAATTTGTCTTTTTCTTTTATTACTTTTATAAGAAATTGCGAAAACCATACTGGCCATCCATTTTTTGATTTAGATTTAGGTGTGTATCTTTCAATGACTTCCCAAAGAATGTTATAAAATTTATGCAAAAAATCATCCACATTATATTCGCTGTATAGCGACCAGGATATCTCCGATAGTTCTCTATTACAAGCAGCGAAATCAGTTCCTCGAAATCTATATCTAGTATTATTATTTTCTTTTAATGATTTTTGTCTATTAAAAGTTAATCTTATCTCTAGAGAGGGGTGGTGAATATCTATCTGACTCAATATTTGTGTTTGTAAGACTTTAACTGGTACTTTTGAACTATGAATAATGAGATCTAGTGTTCTTCCAAGATTATTATGAATTAGATTTGATTATGTTAAATCACATCTGTCTATAAAATCAAAGAGAGCCCTAGTCTTGTTATTTGTTACTATTAAAGGTCGATTTCTCCAATAGACTTCAGGTAAATTGAAATCGCCTAATATAAGTGTTTGCGTAGGAAATGACAAGAAAGTACGTTCAGCAGTTTCAATGAACTCTGTATATTGGTCAAAAATTAAATATGAGGGAAAATACACTATACATATATTGAGTGTAAACGTATTTTTACGCACGGTAATCCAGATATCCTCGATAAAAGTATGTAGATGACTATTATAAATACATGATAGGGTTTTTTTAACTGCAATGAGTACCCCTCCTCCATGTGATTTGTTGTATTTTGTCATAAATTCATTAGTTCAGTCTTTACGGTAAACAGAATATCTTTCATCAAATAATTCACTAGAACGTACAGAGTTGTCTAGCCAAGTCTCACACAAACATATTACATCGTAATTATTCATTAGGAAAGCATTATATATGTTTATTGTTTTTGTTCTCATTCCTCTAATATTCTGATAATATATAGTTAGCATTTTTATAGATAAAACAATATTAAGTACATAGTATTATACAAATATTTTATGAATAATGAAAAACAAAACAAAGACCTTACTAACGATAAGGTAAACAATATTACCGTAAAGTATTTAGGACATGCTGGTTTTTAACAAGGACGAAAGGAGAAGTGTCATTTTTACGCATAAATATACGAGAATTGCGCACCCAAATGTATTTATATGATATTTGTTTTGCTTTCGCTCTTGCCGCCGCATGTAATGACTTATTAGCAGGAGAAAGATGCTCGCTCACATACACAGGACTACTCTCACCTCCAATACCGAGTAATGATGAGCACATTTTGTTGTTGGCGTTTTTCTTATTGTAGCGTGACACGGCTGAGTAGAACTCATCACGACAGCGGGTACTTTTCAACTTTACTATAATTGCACCAGGCCGCTTACTGTCTTTATTAAGACTGGCTACTCGGGTGCAATGTAATATATCCGAGTCATTTATTTTATAAGAAGCTACATCAGCTATTTTCATGACAACTGAAACAATATTTTCTGTCCTATGTTGAGGTACTCCTTGTATCTCAATATTTGTATCCCTTGTATATTGTTCCAACGAATTAAGTCTTTTGGTTAGACTTGAGACAGTAGTTCGTAGTTCTTCGCATTCAGATTTTAAGATTTTGTAATCATTTGTCAATACGTTTGTTACTCGTATTATACTATCATACTGTTCACTAATATACTCGACTGAAGTCTGCAACTCTCCCAACTTTTCCTTAATAGGTGAGAGTTCTATTCGTATCGCAGAGCGTATTTCACTCTTTATGATGTCTACTAAATTGGTGTTGCCATCCAAACCTTTTTCTTGGTTAGTAACATTATCCGTGGGAATGTGGACTGGTGAGCTTATGGTTTGTTTACGTAATGGGGTGTTAGAGTTGTCTCCCTTTGGAAATTTACTGGCACATGCAGGACATGTCCAGTTTCGTCTGCTGCTTTTATCTCTCTGGCCATAAAAACTATAAAATCTTTCTTCGGATATATTTGCGCAAGTTAAATCATATGTGGCTGCGCACATACAACATTTCATATACTGCTTACTTATTATTTGTTTCAAACAACCAGCACATTGTCTATTAGGTGTCATTGTTAGATAGTTTGGTTCAAAGTAAAGAAAAAAATTGAGATAAAAAGAGTAAATAATGATATAATGTACTCAAGCTGGATTTGAACCGGGGTCACAATAACTGTAATCAACTATCAGAGCGCTACGCCAATTTCACACAAGTCGGACAAGTGAATTTTACGTTCTGCTAGTAATGCTACTGAATATATCGGTTATCGGTGAGTCCAAAGGTCGAATTTTAAATACCAACCAAACATGTAGTGGTTTAGATTAAAGAATGGCGGGTATTTACTAATATTGAAACAATGAGTATCACTTTAATTAACTTTAATGTTTGTGCATGTTATTACACTGTTTATGCACTTCTTATAGCAATAATCCAGAAATTTTAAATCATAATTCGGACGTATTTACGAATATTATGAACTGTTCACTTCCCTGTTATCCCTGTGATTTAAAGGATCTATTACACTTTATGAATATATTTAATTATATAATCTGATTAACTATGCAATTTATATAGACTTATACACTTTTTACACTGTATTTTAGTTGTTTTGTATTTTTACAACAATTTATTGTGGAACAGACACGTGCGCGTGCAAACGTTCAACAACATTCTATGTTTTATGTTCTATGTATGAATTAAATTATCAAGAATGTATTGGGAGGGTAGAGTTAAGATACCGAATTCCTGGAATTTCGTCTTTAATAATTCGCGAGGTCCCATATTATATATTGCTCGAACTGTCCATTTTTGTAATAGAAATATGGTGTCTACCTCAGCAGCCGTACCCTACAGCAGAATACCGTAAGACATTATGCTATGGAAGTAAGCGAAGTAGACTAACCTAGCAGTGGCAATATCTGTAAGCTGGCGAATTTTCCGTATTGCGAATGCAGCAGAACTTAATCCGCTCGCCATTTTTTTTATGTGAGGGCCCCATTGTTTTGGAATGTAATGTAACTCCCAAGAATACAGTATTGTCAACTAACCCTACTAGATTCCCTTCGATCTTGATTCTATTATCAACCTGTCTAACATTGGTTAAAGTAAATCTTATACATTTCGTTTTATCTGCATTTAACAATAGATTATTCAACGCAAACCAATGACAAATTTCATTTAAAGTATTATTCAAATGCTCAACTTCTGAATCTATCCTTTTCACTTGAAATATTAGAGAAGTATCGTCCTCAAAAAGCACCATGTCAGCAGAGTTGTTAACCACTAGCGGTAGATCGTTTATATATATTAAAAATAAGAATGGCCCTAAAATGGACCCCTGCAGGACACCAATTCGCGCAAACGATGCTGATGAGGTTACCCCATGTATGTTAACTTTTTGACAGCGATCTATTAAATAAGAGACTAGAAGGTCGAGAGAAGATCCACAAATACCATTGTGTTTTAATTTAAGAATAAGCGTACTATGGTCAACGCAATCAAATGCCTTAGATAAATCGCAGAACACACCAATTGCATCCTGCGAATCCTCCCAGACTCCCAATATATGATTTATGAGCGTTGCACCAGCATCAGTAGTAGATTTCGATTTTGTGAAACCAAACTGTCGACCATCTAGAAACTTTTGCGCTGTAAAATATTCTACCAATTGTTTAAGTATTATCTTTTCAAATTTCTCCATAATAATGTTCTATAACATACGACAAAATTTATTCACGACATGTCGGTATAGTTAAGTTGGAAAATTTTACCACACGCTACCTACTTACCAGACTTGGCTCCTAATTACCATTTATTTGCATCTATTAATAATTTATTTGTATATCTCGTATTTATGACGCTTATGTTGCTGTCTATTCTTGGACTTTCATAATACTGTGTGTGTTTAAAGCAAAATAGTTGGTTAGCCTTCGGTTAGCCACGGCTTGCGTCGCCACGCTAGAAGATTTTTAGCTATTGTATTTAATTAATATAAATGTTCATTAAATAAAAACATACATATTTTTGTTGATATTTTGTTTTTAATATTGCTATATTTATTTCCTGTTGTTAGCTATAATAATGCATATGAATTGTATAAAAAAATTAATATTTCACATCTGCCAGCATCCCGCGATGGCTCACAGTTTTTGATATGAAACATCTATAGTGGCGGGTCAGACTGTTGGCGTGGCGAGTCGATGTGTCGTCACGGCATACATCGCCACGTTGTATGGTTTCCAATTTTGGATTTTTGTTTTTAATGAATATAAATGTTTATTAAGTCAACAGTCATTTGATTTTTTATTGTGCCATATTTATTACCTATTGTAAACTACACTTCTATGCATATTACCTGTACAAAATCATTGCGATGTTTCACATATCCCAGACAACCCACGGACGTTTCACTTTTTTTTAATATTCTGATCAACATTTTTTCTCTATATCATTATCAATATACAGTATAAAACAAATAACTTTGCCACGTCTGTCTCACCGCGATGAACCCAAAAACTGCTGCACGTATTTTCATGCGATTTTCATCACTGTGATTCATGAGGAAGGTTGTGGTTAGTTTGACGAGGTTTCTCGTTATCAGGGTGGGGCAACGGCCGCTGGGCCCGCTAGCCTCATCTAGTTCAAAAAATGCAGTCTTTAAGATGTGTAACAAGACGATGGCTGCTTATCTGGGGCTATAGTTTTGTTTAAAATATAAAGCATTGGCCTTAGTTACTGTTTGAAAGGAAATACTAATTTTCCGCGACAGATGTTATATTACACAAGAAATGAAACGACATTTCGTAGATCTCTGAATAGATATCAGTTAATCCACTTAAGCCGGTGGCTGAAAAATCGAGGCATAGTTAACTAATAAAACCAAACAAAAAGTACAGATAGAAATAATATCCTATAGGCACGTAGCCAGAATATTTTTTCTTTACTAATACCGACCCTCAAATTGCTAGGACTAATGACGTAAAGACGGTAAGAAATTATTTGATACGTGGTAACGTGATCGTGAATCTGTTGCGAAACCGTACAACCATTTTTGTAGGGCACGTAGTACCTGATAAACATTTTATAGTGGCAAAAAGGAAACGCTTTGATACGGTAACTCGGGCTTCAAAAGATATTTGCCATATTTAATATAATATTTTTTTTAAATAAAACCATGTTATGTGGGAAACATAGCTATTTATATTCTACAGGTTCTCACGTTTGACCACAATCTAAACTCATGTTAGATGACGTTATGTTCTAAGATGGTAGGCACGCTAAACTTAATGGGGAACCAACTCTGTCAGAACACTAGGTGATTGGCGACAAATTTATCAAATTTAAGGTTGGCTAATCAAGTAAACTTACAAGAAACCCTATCACTATACTAGTTTCATCATGGTTCCCTTCACCTAAAGATTCAGATCGTCTTCAGGGATTAGAACCTATATTCATTGACAGTATCGAATCGATACGGTGGCCGAACATTTTGCCTTTTTTTAGTACCCCTTTCCTGGGACGTAATCCGAGACTTTTTAATCAATGTACCAATCTATCCATTATTTATTTGCAATTGCGCTCCTTTTTTATATTTATATATTTCTATTGTTATCCCTAGATTTAATTGTACCTTATTTTGTATTGAATGTTTATTAATAATTTTTTTTTCTTTTTTCAATATTATCAGATCCTACGTCGTCTTTATTTTCCTTAAAATTAATGTCGCTTAGATTTTATCATGTAACTTGCTTAGATTGTATACATAGTAATGTTATAGTTTAAAGTGTTCATAATCTTCTGCATTAATTAAATCTTAAGTCTACGACGTGGCTAGAGTTATATTACATATGTTATATTTTCTTTTGTTATTAATCCAGTTAATAAAATACAGATATTATAAAGTTATTGCTAGACAAAAGCTAAGTTTAAAAATAAAAAACAGAGATAGTTTAGTGAGAAGTGAAATGGAAGTCGTAGATAAAAATTGTTTTTAGATCCTTTTTTAAACCGTAATCCTAAGTAGTACTTAAGTATAAGTAATCCTTAAGTAAATTGTTGTAGTTCACGCGTTAGAATTTATACTTGTTTGGCGTAACAAGATAAAAATCTTTTCCAAAATTTTATTTTTCGCCTTATTCTACGTTTGTAGGAAAAACGACACTAACAATAGAAAAAAGGTATTTAAAACATTGAAAAATTTAATACAAAAAAATACAAACAACAAGTACAAAGAAATAAAATGTTGACTATAGCTAACTTCTGGGTGTCGGTTTTTCGTGACGGTGTGCGAGCGCACTCTAAAATTTACTCTCATCATTTTTCTCTAACACGCCAAAAAAAGTATAACTATAAAATAGCACACCAGTAGGTATACACCATATATATACCAGAATACACCTAATACAGCATAAAGTCATAAATAAAATAAAGCATAGAAACATCCTGTTTTGTAAATAATCACTTTGCAAGTAACACAATTGCTTTTAACAGGTCTACCACAGGAACTGTGGTACTATTGGCAAATACATCCAGATCTCTTCGGTAGTTCAGTTTGTAAGCTACGCGCGTTTATAAGTGAAACGTAAGTAGATTAATATTATTTTTTTCCAAATATAGCAACTCTTATTACTTCTAGAATGGAGATAATGATGTCATCATATGGGAGATGTAAATATATCTTACCGATCCTCGTAATCTGCACTGAGCATGTCAGTTACCGAGTTGTAAATTTTGAATTACTATTACATGTCCATTATATAACAATTGCTGTTCGCCAATTACTATTCTATTGACTGAATTAAATACACTTAATTTTGATAACATTAGTCCATAGTTAAATCCAAACCTAATTATGACCTAGCAGAAATTAAAATGTATATATGTTGAAGTATTTTTACTACTTTTGATACCTTTTATCTTACAACTGTATCAAAATCAAAATTTCTTTATTCAGTTTAGGCCCTAATAAGGCGATTATGAACGTCAAAAACTACCACCGGTTTGGAAAACAACTCAGCCATCGAGAAGAACCGGCAAGAAACTGGAAACTGGTTGCACAGAGAGGAGTCAATTCCAGACATCACTATCGTTCACATACTGATCCACTCTTTAATATCCTTTTGACACTAACACCTGCTTGACGTGGCGCTTAAATTTGCAGTTCGGCAAATCGGTAACATGTTTTGGGACTTTATTGTAAAACTTAACACTGTTACCTAAGAAACTATTACTGGTTTTACTAAGTCTTTAACATGGGACGACCAGTTTATTACAGTTTCTAGTATTTACATTATGCCGGTCTTTTACTAAATTCAGTTTTTCAAAGTTTTTACGGACATATATTAAATTATCAAGTATACTTGCTTTATTAACTAACGACCAAAGATCTTTCACGAATGCCGCTTTCTTTTGTATATATTTGGATATTTATCAACACATTAAAGTCTAAGAATTAGAAGTCTAAGTTAAGTTAATAAATACGAGTATTATGTTTATGACAACTTTAACACTTTAATATCTGTTCATTAAGTTAGAATGATTTATGATTAACCTAAAAAATATATTTATTTTTGTTTTAACAAATTATACCTACTTGCATAATAAAATTAGAATTGCTAATGAACTCTCTACATTTTACAATAAGAGATACATACACTTTATTGATTGAAAAAGGTATACTATGTTATAGAAACTTTGTCTTCTGAAATAAATTATTATTATTCTATGTATACTAGCGCCTAAAGTAGGCCGAGTCTATATCTTAGACCAGGGTTGTTCAAACTAGATCGGACTCAGGGCCAACAAAAATGACTAAGTGTATTGGGGGGCCGCAAAATACTTATAAAAAATTAAATACAGGTGCAATAGGTATAGTTATTTATATTATCTACTTTTTCATAAATTTGTCTTTTACAATTCTGTCAACATCAGCCTTAATGTTAGTAGTAGCTAGACGCAGTACATGTTTAACTGAAGTATCTGTCAATGAAGACCTGTATTTCGATTTTATAAGCTTTAGTTGAATATGCACTTTCATAATGGGCCATCATCGAGCCCATTTTTAGTACAAAATTCGTCAGTTTCGGGAAAAAGGGGATAAAAAGATTCTGCGGGCCGCAATAATTCAAAACGGTTTGCACAGCCCTGTCTTAGACAATAGACTCTTACCGTGAAATATAACACTATGTCCTAGATATGACATATTTACATTAATTTAATACCATGTTAATATATGAATATGGCGTACAATATATTATGAATTATTCTGATCCTATCCTTATGTATGTAATATAACAAGTTACACTAAAATATTGTGAAGTTATGTATGTGTAGTCATGTGTTTATCTTTGCCTTCTAGGTCAACGACTCGAATAATTTTCCTCGAAGTTAATTTGTATATTAAAAGTTTTTGACGTTATAACGCCATGTAAATCGACTAGCCGTAGCCCGCGACTTCGTTCGGGTGGAATAGTTACTTTAAGCTAACGCTAACCCGCAGCGGAAGCTCGGAAGAGGAAAGACTCTTCCGATTTTTAAACATTATTCATTTGTGCTCCGCTCCAATTGGTCTTAGTTTGATGATATATGGCCAATAACTAACCTCAATAAATGAGCTATATATCATGGAAAGAATTTTTCAAATTGGACCAGTAATTCTTGAGATTACCCCCTACAAGGTCACAAACTCACAAACTTTACCTCTTTAAAATAATAGATAGGTCTTTACCTATGAAATTGCCATTTTGCAGTACTGGCCATTTCAAATCAAAATAATTTTTGTTTGGCTAAGAAATATAATTTCAAATTAATTTTATTTTAAAAACATGGAATTCTTTTTCCAAAAGTGGTCATTTGTTTATTGATTAGTGTTACATTTTCATCGCATTTCAATCTTTTTTGTCATCATGGATACTTTAAAAATTCGAGTAATTATGGAATATGAGTACCGTCGTTGCAGCAACGCGGCAGGCACAAACGCATCATCAACAACGTTTACGGAGTTAACACTATAAACCAACGCACCACTTGTTATTGGTTTGCTCGCTTCCGTTCTGGGAATTTCGACCTGAAAAATGAACCTCGCGGTCGTCCGAACACTTTGGTCGACAATGACGAATTAAAGGCGATTATGGAAGCTGATGATGCACAATCTACGGCTGAATTAGCAGCTTTCGACGTTAGCATCAAAACAATATTGGTCCATTTGCGTCAAATTGGCAGGGTAAAAAAGCTTGACAAATGGGTGCCCCACGAACTCGATGATCGCCCGCGCGAAGTACGCGTCGAGACGTGCCTTGCACTGCTCAACAGACACACAAATGAAGGAATTTTGAACCGAATTGAACCTGCGATGAAAAATGGATTCTGTTTGATAACTGCAAGCGCTCAGCTAGTTGGTTGGATCCTGGTTCATCACCTAAACAATGCCCTAAACGAAAACTTACTCCTAGAAAAGCGATGATCACTGTTTGGTGGTCTAGCGTCGGTGTGATTCATCACAGCTTTTTACCAAACGGGGTGAGCATTACTGCAGATGTGTACTGTGAAGAACTGAACACAATGATGGAGAAGCTGGCACATCTCCAACCAGAATTGGTCAATCGTTCGTCTCCGCTGCTCCTGCACGACAACGCGCGACCTCATACTGCACAGCAGGCGGTCTCCAAGTTGCAAGAACTGGGGTCGGAAGGTATCCGTCATTCGCCCTACTCACCAGACCTTGCGCCTACAGACTGCTACTTTTTCCAGAATTTGGATAACTCCTTGGCGGGAAAAAAATTCAATACCCGAGACGCAGTACAAAATGCCTTGAAGAATTTGTTGCCTCCCGTCTAGATGATTTCTTTAAGAAAGGCATCAATAAACTGCCACTACGTTGGCCAATATGCATTGATTGCATGGGTGATTACTTCGATTAATACAAATAAAAACTACATGAAAAAAAATCGTTTAAATTGTTTCATACAAAACGGCAATTTCATAGGTAAAGACCTAATATTAAAATAGATGAACGCTGGCTGCACGCACCAAAAAGCATGACTCCGTCTGAGCCGAGCGTGCAGAACAAGCAATAGAGAGCCGTGACCACCATAAGTGTTCGGCTTGTGACGCATCTATTTAACTTCCACTCCATCAGCCCATACGTTCAAGTCTTTATCACGTAATATTATCATCCGTAAACCGACTTTACAGACAACCAATTTATTTTTCAGTACAACATATGCCTCGGTTCTGACAGTCGTGTTTTTTTCCATAGAAAGATATATAGCTATCTGTCATCCTTTTCATTCTTGCTCGCTATCTGGTTACAAAAGAGCTGTGACAGCGATCGTTATCATATGGACTTTGAGCATGGCATGTGCTGTTCCTTTAACATTGGGAAATGTTGTGGAGCCGCTCGTGGAATACCCACCAAGTATGTATATACGAGTTTTTAAATTCTTTGAAGCGATGTTGGCTTATTTGACTAGGTTCGAATCCTAGCAACTGAATAGGAGTTTTCTGTGAAGAAATATGTAGTGATAAGATTATAACATGGTGTTTTTTTTAACTCTGTTTAGATAGCCTCCACCCTCGGGTTGAAAATCAGTCGCAAATCAAATAAGATGATAAACTCACTAAAGCTAATCCTTGTTCCCCTTGAAGTGGTTCTCAAGTCTCTAGAACACACCAACAGGTGCTTAGCTTTTTAACTAGAAGTACAATATATAAATACTAAAAAAAAAATTACATCAGATGTACAAGTCCTATAGAATCGTAGGTGGCTATTTACATTTTTTGTGAAAAATAAGTTTTTTTTATATGGCCAGACAGCATATTTTGAATAAAAAACGATCTATAGGCTTATACGGTGTTATTATAAAAAGTTAAATACGTATTAAATACTTGCTTTAAAAAGGTTTCGTACTAAATGCACCGAGCTCGCCCGAAAGCGATACATAAGAGCAAGATGGCGAACATTCAGCGAGCGCGATGCCTTTAAAACGGTAACGTTTTAACGCAACTATTCAACACGTATTTAACTTTTTTCTACTAACATCGATCATATTTTATTTATTTTTATATATATTGTAGATTAAAATACAGTTTATACATCAATCATCACTGCTATGCTTTGGAAAAGAAACATTTTTTCCACTTTGACGTAACATGAGTTGAAGTGTAGAAAGCCGTATGATTCTATATGAATCATATATGTCTTGCAATAAAAAAAAATCCTAGTAGTGTTCAAAAGGGGTTTAGCATTGCAGCGCAAAATTTGTTTATAGTTATATTTAAATCGGAAAGGTATAGGATACATAAGGTTACATTTGTCTTTGATTATAAGCTTCTTTAAGTTTTGTTCGCGACTTTGCTTACTATGATATGAATTTGACCTATTTCTCGGGGAGAGTCTTTTTCTGGACTAAACGTACCTTACATACTTTTCAATACTCCTGACAACATCGAAGTAAAATTTCATAATGATTGGACCTGTCGTTAAAACGTTATAGCATAAAAAATAAACGCATTTTCGCATTTCTAATACTAGTTATGACGAATAACACTTGATAAAGCACATTATAGACAAAGGTCACAATAGTTACAAGCAACACATGTTCGAATAAAGTCAATCCAACGGTGCAGAACTTTCCTATTGGTTTTCATTAGTATATTAGCTTAATACTAAACTAAACTGTACTTGATTTACTCGTACGTTTGCGCTATATTTCACAAATTAAGAATGATCATAAAAACTACACGGGAATAATCGAAAAATGAGCAATAAGTCCATATTACATCGTTATCTTCTTCCAAGCTAGCAGGACTACAGTACGGCACAATTGCCATGCGTGAAATTACATGGTCACGAATTTTTTCACGAATTATCCAGCTTATTGAGCCGGGATGCGCGGGTAAACATTTTTTCAAATTAACTCCGTATTATCATCATCTTACGTTACATAATCCAGAAAATAATGCTTTTTAATCGTCTTCAAGTAAGAGTTATCAATTTGGATATTATTTTTAATGTTCGTTACCTCAGAACTTCATTCATAAACTGATTTGGAAAAATCGTTTTTATATTAGAAAGGGAACATTATCAAGGAGATCTTATTATATTTCACTAGAGGGCCCGGCGGACGATATCCCGTCTTAATCATAAAGAAAGATAAATGATATACCTAAAGGTTACTCATGAATCACTTTCTTCAGTGGTAAAAACCGCATGAAAATCTATTCAGTAGTTTTTGAGTTTATCACGAACAGACATACAGACGCGGCAGAGGAGTTTGTTTTATGGTATGTTGTGATATAAAAGCATAATATATCAGAATAAACCAAAGTTTATAATTTATAAAGGTATTGTTGAAATTAGCCAAAATATAACGACGAATGTTAAATGAATTTGGAAGAACACTACCATATAAGAACTAATTTTGTATGCGCTGCATAAATCTTTATATATTAATACGTGAAGCCAAAACTATGTACCGCTTTTTAAACAAATTACGCGAACGGATGAACGTAAAAATTTGGCATAGTTAAAGTTTATATGGAGGAGTGCAGAAAGCTATTTTTACAAGCATATACACGCATGTAAATGAAGAAGACATTTTGACATCTGTCATTTTACGTTCCAATTACCTTTTTAATATTTTTAACATGACTGACGTTGCATGCCTTACATGCCCTTTGAAATAAACTGGTCAAATTGTAGATTAATTATTAAAATTACACGAAGATACTGTATATCGCCATCATATATGAAGATACAAGCACAGACAAAGTGACGGACGGACGCTAGTCTTAATATATGTATGGACATTATTTATGCCTTTGATATGAATATTGTTATTATAAACTAACTGATATCCGCGACTTCGTCTGTGTCGTTCAATTGTTTTGTTATATCTCAGGAAGATTAGGCAACGAAAGCTCCCAAGCGGATTGACTTTTTCCGACTCTTCCAACTATTATTGATATATTTCATTGAATTTACAAAAAACCTTGACAAATTATATACCAAACTCTTCCTCGTGAGTCACTCTATATATTAATCGCACGCAAATTCGTTCTATAGTTTTGAGTTTATCGCGAACAATCAGACGCGGCGACTGACTTTGTTTTATGGTATGTAGTGATGTAAACGTGTTTGTTACGCTTTTGTGAACTACTCAACCGATAATGATGATATTTTCCATACACATTGTCAAGGGTACAAGAAAGGACAGAGGGTTCCTTTCTTTCTAAAAAAAGTATTGTTTTTGATAGACAAAAAGTATAAAGTTAGAAATTTGTTCGTAATGCAATGTTATTTGTGTTTGTTCCCAGACTCTTCAGTACTTTCCAATGTCTCAAAAGTATGCTGGTTGTCGAACGAAGCAGAACTGCATAATTATCTAGCGGCAATTTCTGTGATATTCTTTTTCATTCCGATGACAGTTTTGGCTTTTACATACACCGAAATCGGATTTTGTATAAGGTAGGTTTTATTAATAATAATAAAAAATCAATTTATCTTATAATAAATTTAATAAATAATTTATATGCTACATTTAGATCTAGGACAATAGCAGCGGCTAACAATTTACAAGGCAGAGTGGACACTGACAGAGGTGATCAGGACAAAACAGCTTTGAAAGTATTAGGTGAGGTATATATATTATAAAACGGTCGCTTTTTGTGTACGTCTGTGTGTTATCTTAGTTCTTTCATACTTCGCAACGGATTTTGATATAGTGACAAAATTACGAAATGAAATTTAAAGAATTTTTACCAATTGTGTAGACAGACTCCATTACTAGGCACTACGAAAATGGTTTATAATTAGAAATATTACCTGATTATCCTGATATGATTGTTCCGATTGAAACCGAACAAGATACATCACGTCATTTTTTAAAATCTAGTTTTTTTTTTAATTGCCACATATGTCGTGAAATTTGTAGGCTCTTAGCATCTCCCATTATTTTATTCAATAAAGTCTAAATTCTACATCGCGAAATTTAACGGACTACGCATTTTATGGCGCTATTGAGAGTTACTGCTAAATGGAGGGAATTTTAAGATAAGCCATCCAAAGTCAAGTATTTTCGATGTTTTAGGGTATTTATCGTTAAATCGAGAGGCGTAAATGGAATTTACATTGTATATTTTTCTATGACACAGCGTCTATCTAGCACGTCTGCTACTTATACAAATATTGTTTATGTTATGTTAAAATCGATATGTCTAGAAGTTCACTCTATTAAATAAATCTGTTCATTCGTATTATACAAAATTTAATGGAGTCTTAGATGTAACGTCTGCAATTAAATTATTCAATAGATCACCGACACTTCTTGGGATTAAGCTTTCCTCTCAACAAAGGTCTAGACACTTCACACTTCATCAAAGCTACAAGATACTTAAGATACAATATTTGAAATAAAATTGACTTTAAAACTAAAAAATGGTACGGCTAAATTGAAATTACGATAGACAATTTTTAAAATTATATTATTTATTAGAGTCTGCTAACGATTTCACCCGCGTGGAAGGTTACTTTGAGCTAATGCAAACACGCAGCGGAAGCTATAAAAAAAAAGATTTTGAAACATTTTTCACCGGTGCTACGCTCCCATTGGTGTTAGCGTGATGATACATATATAACCTTCCTCGATAAGTGAGCTATCTATCACTGAAAGAATTTTTCAAATCGAACCTATAGTTCCGGAGATTACCGCGTTCAACGAAAACAAACAAACCCTTCCGCTTTATAATAGTTTAGTTAGTGCGTATCTTATGAGCATTTGTTTTATTTTTATTATGCCCACGCCTCACACCTAAGCTACTCAACCGATCATGTTGAAAATAGGAATACACTTTGTAAGGAATGTAGAAAAAAACGTAGGGTTCCAATCATTCAGAAAAAGATAGATCTAATCTTCATTAACAAGAGCAAAGCCGCGAGCAAAAGCTATATGAAACAAAGTTGACAACAATTACTGATATCACGAGAGAAACATTATTAGCTAACGTGTTGTAATATATTCATGATTCAAAATTTATGCTAATTTGAAGACAAAATTTTAGATTACATAGTTGTTAATGTTTGAGTAATGTTTCGAATTTACATCAACTAACGATCGACCCCGGTTTCGTACAGGTGTAATATATTAATAGTGTAACTGATAAATTAGCAAGCGGCTTAGGCAAATTATACAGCTAGCTAGCACTAGCCCATATCGTTCCCAATACGGCGGTTGTGGGTGCAGCTTGGGGTTTTAGTCCGTGCGTACCGGACATAACCCTCTCTTCCCCGGAAGAGTGGTGTATCCGCTAGGGATTTCCCCACGTTAATAAAAAAAGGCATATACTATTCTATCAATTGTTTAGTGCTCTGACATTAATAGTCAATCAAAGTTAAAGAAACAACACAAGTTTCATAGAAGCTTTTGTTGTAATTAATTTCCATTTCTTGACATCGTCTTTTTTATATCATAAGAGGCAAACGAACAGGTGGGTTGTCTAATGTTAAGTGATCACCACCTCCATAGAGACAAACAAACACCAAGGGAGTCGCAAGTGCGTTGCCAGCTTGATGGTACTATCCCGGGTGAGTCAACCCGTTATTTAGAATTATATATTTGGTATACATTATATTCCTAAATATTTAATTGCATTATGCTATTCTGGTGAAAATAGCTTCGAAATAGCCTATTCTTTGTAATCCTATAAAAATATTATAAAGCTCTAGGGTTTGTTAGTTTGGTTGAACGCGCTATTCTCAGGAACGACGAATTCAATTTCAAATATTTCTCAGTGTTAGATAGCTCATCGATATCGAGAAACAAATAATACGATAACTCACACATACGTGGAGTTATATTGTAACTCCACACTATCTTAGATAGAATGTGGAAGTAATATAAAATATTCTCAATATCGATGGTGGAAAATTAATTTTTATATGTTGCTTAGATACGGGTGGATTGACGGGGCTAGATCACGTTTGCTAACTAGCCATATTTTAACATGGCGCTGTCGAAGCGCTTATGTCGTATCTATAGCTTTTTAGTTAAATGTAATATCATTGTAGCTATACGAAGCCGGGGAGGATCACTTGTAATATGTAAAAAATAACAATGGTTAGTGTGATTTATACATAGGCAATAAACAATACGGACAGACATACATCATGGAATTGCTGTACCTTTTTCTAATATATACATTCTGTAATAAATTATTTGATGTAAGATTTAGTTAGCTTTAGCTATGTAGGTGTAAATATTTAGTATGACATCATTAGAATAAATTATCTTTGCCCTATTTATCCTAATATTATAAAGCTGGGGAGTTTGTTTGGTTGAACGCGCTAATCTAAGAGACCATTGGTCCATTTTGAAAAATTATTTCAGTGTTAAATAGCTCATTTATTGAGGAAGGACATATGCTATACAAAGTCGCGGGTAGAAGCTAGTGTTCTATAAGTATGATAGGTGTATATAATACATAGCCCAGCTCGGATTTAAAAAAAAAAACATTATTTTATTAAAATGAACTATTAGGTTTGCCACACAAAATTAGTATTTCTCTACCAAAAAAAAAAAAAATACACAAAAATCTCTTTTGCTGTCACTCGGGTTCGAACTTGGGTTACACGGATTTTCGAAGCAGCCGGTTTCCATCTGAGCTATTTTTGTTTTGAAATCGGTAGCGAAATTTACCTGTATGTTTTAGCTATAGTTTTGTTATTGCTTGAAAACTCAGATAAATAATTTTTCTGTAAATGAAATCTACCTAGATCGATTT
Source organism: Antheraea mylitta (assembly GCA_014332785.1). NCBI lineage: Eukaryota > Metazoa > Arthropoda > Insecta > Lepidoptera > Saturniidae > Antheraea > Antheraea mylitta. Next base: position 2,542,468 of record JACEII010000016.1, read on the forward strand.
ATTGTCCCCGAAACCACCTACATACTAAGTTTCACGGAAATCCCTGACGTCGTTTCCGAGATCCTGGATATATAACAATATAAAAATATACAAGAATTGCTCGTTTACAGGTATTAGATATATAGAAAAATAAACCTTTAAAAGTTACACAAATTATGATAAAAACTATTAGAAAATACGTTCCAGAACTTTCGCAGTAGCTTTTAGCATTTGAATGCAATCTCACATGATGCTAATTGACGATCTGGCCTAAGGTGGTAAACACGCTAAAGTTATTGGATTAGATTTCAAGATTTTCAACTTAAATATAAGTGCACACAGATAGACGCGAATAGCAACCTTATCTTTCAGTTTATACAGATGTTTGTGATTAACCTAAAGTCGAATACAATCGTCAACAGCTGCAGTAGTGATCACCTTCTTCGTATGCTGGGCACCATTTCATGTCCAAAGGCTTATCAACTCGGATACCAGTGAAGAACTGAAGGGACCTTTGTTTATACTTACCGGATTCCTTTACTACTTATCAGCGTGTGTGAATCCTATTTTATACAATGTGATGAGTAAACGGTGAGTACACGACCGTAACCATTCTATTTCATACTTTATAGAATTTAGCATTTGATCATAGTTTCAGCGGACGTGATTTTTTTTTTAAATATATCATAGCAGGCAAACGTACAGGCGGGTCACCTGATGTTCGTGATTACCGCCATCCATAGACACTAGCAACACCAGGGGAGTCGCAAGTTCGTTACCAGCTTGTTTTTGGGGAAAATGGGGGAAAGGGGGAGGGGGAGAGGAGAGAGGAGAGTAGGGAGTTGGTTTTCCGTCGTTCTCACTGACCGAACGAAACGCAACAATGGAAGTACTGTTACTTCACGTCGGTTTTCTGTGGGTCGGGTGGTACTACCCTGGGCGAGCCGACCCATTCATGCTGAAACCAACAATAGCTTCAGCGTGTCTCTACCACCTACAAATGACAACACTAAAATTAAAACGCTAAAATTAGAGGGAGACTGGCTCTCAAGTGCAGTTGCCAGAACACGCCATAAGTGCTAGATTTTCAAGTTGACAAGATAGTCTAGTGGATCTTCAAAAAGCCCTTTCACTATGATATGTGCTTTATGATACAATGGTGATGTTCGAACACGCCATCAACTGAGCCATCATCTCATTGTCGCAGGTGTGGTATCAAAGAATTTTTAAATGCAAAGGGTTGTATAATTTAATCATTATTTCTAATTTATTTAAATGTTAAGTAGTGACCGTGACTATGTCCTAATGAAAATATTTCTGTATCCTCCACGGGTCTACTGTACCGGGCTTTTGATTTGACACGTCGGGGTGAGATGTCATACTTCAATGCTTCAGTTTTGTAAAGCGTTTTCTCTATCGCACAGTACAATTACTGAAAAGTATAAAAATAACGCTATATGAAACCGAATATAGCCGACGATCTCGGTCTTCAGTCTAACATGCCACATGCCAAATCAAAAGCCAGGTATTGCACGTGTTTTATCAAAACTTATAGCCCATAACTGATTATGTGCTATTTCAGTAAAATATTATTATTACTGTATCGCGACTATAGAAAACTTAACTATATAGTTTATGTAATACTCTAAATAATTCTCCGTCTACTCGTAAAAACCACGTTAATATCGATTCAACAGTTTCGCAAATTATCTCTGTTATTACAACAAACGATTCAATTTTATTTATATGTGTAGGATTCCTATACTTCATAGCTTGTTTTATTGAGATGGATTACTCGTATCCTACGTAATTTGCGAAATGAGTGATGAGGTGTCGTTTCGTTGGGGTCTTAAAACAGCAGATCGATTATCGAAGTCATTGAACTTTTTCCTTACACTTTTTAGCCAACTGGGGTATATACTTTCATACCTAGTGGTCGATCTAACCATCTTGTTACTAGATAATAATGTTCGTAATAATAATATTGTTTGTTATAGTATATTATGTAAAACAGTAATTTATCCACAACTAATTAACATACAAAACCGGGAGAGTTTAAAACATGTCAAATTCTTTCGCATATTTTGTATCCAATACCAAGAAGAGCACAATGATATTAGTGATTCTCTCACCGATACAATCGCGCTGACTTTCGTGGTTTCTTATCCCACGCTTTTTTCCGATAATAAATATATGGAGGAGTTATTGAGGCGTGTATGCTTGGTACACATATACGTTTCAACAACTCATACATATATGAATAGTTAGCTAGGTTAGCTAAGATAGGTCGCGATTTTGCATGCAGCAGGCAACAGCCAAGCCGAGGTGTGCCGTGCACCCTTGAGCTGGTTGCCAAAATAAAATCGGCTGATTGCCTTAAGCGCTCGCCTTAGTAGTCCGGTGAAGCTGTTAAGACCTTGCTGGGTCAATAGCGTAGACATTTCGAAAAAAAAAAATTATCCCACGCAAAAGAAATACTTATGTAATCTACAATTGATTGTTTACAATGTAGATGTATTTTATCTCTATCAATTGTACGTTTGCAAAGACCCACTTACATTTTACTTAACTCACATTTATATTTGTAGCTTGCAATGCTTATATTACACATATCTTTTTGCAATGAATAAAATTCTATAGACTTTAAATAATAATAAGTGAATTCAGAAATATTTACAGAGAGTTTTATTTATTTGTTATAGATATCGAAAGGCGTTTAAGGAAACATTCTTCAGTGCCGATCCCACATCACAGGAAAGTTGTAGAAAAATGAACAACCGTCCTTTACGAGAATACTCCAAAACATCAAGCACTAAATCCACGGATAAATCTTAAGACCTAAATATGGTTAATTGTAATAGATTATATTTCTTTTGTAACATTAAATAAATTTTAAATTACCTCTCCTATAACCATGCGTATCCCTGTGCAGTATCGGATTTACCAGTAGGCTGAGTAGGCTTGAGCCTATAGCGGCAGATTTCAGGGGCTGCAAATTTGAGGCTACATTTTTTTAATGTGTAGGATATAAATTAAAAAGTTTCACTTTTATGATTCTAGAAAGTAATCCATCGACACCGTAGTTCACAATTATAGCAATTACGGGAAAAGAGTCGTGTAATTAGATAGATAGAGCAAAAACAATAACGTAAAACGTAATTCACATGATTATGAATCAGGATATCAAATTGCTGAGGTCCTGAGGGTTGGCAAAATTTGTATAACCTACAGGCGGTAGACTTGTACATCCCTCACTGTCCCCGTGAATTTTATATATGGTTGCAATAAATGCAAGTGTGGTAAAATCTTCTTACAATGTGTGAAAAACTATAGATCTGCTTGACGATGCAACATGTTAGCAAAACCGGCGATTTATTGTAACCACATAAGCGTTTAATCTGTGTGCTATCGGAGTTTCATCCATCGATTTCAACTGCATCCAACGTGTGCCACTTCTTGTGACCAAAATTGCAACATATCTGTTTGGAGCGGTTGCTACAGGAACAAGACTAGATTTATAGCGAGATACGGCCTCATGCACTTCATATGGCTAATTTGGTGTTTTGCGATGACTCTTTGTAGGTGGTAATGATACGTTGAAGGTATAACTGGTTTTAGCATGAATGGGTCGGCTCGCCCAGGGTAGTACCGCCCGACCCACAGAAAACCGTCGTGAAGTAACAATACTTGCATTGCTGTGTTTCGTTAGGTCAGTGAGAACGCCGGAGGTATCCCTCCCATTCCCTTCCCCCCTCCTCTCTCGCTATTTTTCTCCCCCCTTCCCCACCAGCAACGGCTGGCAACGCACTTGCAACTCTTCCGGTGTTGCTGGTGTCTATAAACGTTGGTGATCACTTAACATCAAGTGACCCATTAATTCCTTTTGCTTCCTATGACATTAAAAAAACACTTTTAAAAAGCTTACTCATCTTACCTTATCCAGCAACTCAGTGAGCCGAGACGCAGAAAATGAAGCTGCTGGGTGCGTCTCTTTCCGGAGAGATTGTAACATAGACCGACTGTGTTCTAGAAACATACTTTGAAATTTCGATATAAGGATTGGATTAGTACCTACCCTACCTACGTTTTCTTCTCTTACAACGTCTATACAAAATGTGATGGTGATCGCTGCACTAGTCAAAACGTGAAGGTTTAACAAATAAACTCACTTACGCATTTATAATATTAGTTAGGATTGCACATATGTATGGCTTTTTAACCGTCCTATTGATTATATATCAGAAAAAATATAGTAATAAATAACGTCACAGAACACATTTTCAACGCAAAGCGGTGAATTTATTACACGAATATACACGTAACTTGGTAAATTTATTCAGGACGAAATTTCCTACTTTATCACTTCCCAGAGAATGCCCCCTTTATTGAATCCTCGTAAGTTCATTTGACATTCGTGGAGCGTAAGGATCGCAATAGTTTGTGTATAACATATGCGTGGACACCAGACATTGTTACCACATCAGAGGCGGCTTAGGTACTTTAAACATATAAGTCGTTATATATCAAAATGAGCTAGAACTAATTTTAATAGTTCAATACATGTTTTTTTTCCTAATTTTCAGTTTTTATACACCGAAAACAAGTTAAAATGTTGCCGTAATTTTGTTGTTCATAAAGTTTTTTGTTTTTACATGTACACAAGTTGAAGATCTTGAAAAATAACGTAACATATTAGGCAAGGTTAAAATTGGATTTCTCTTATCATTACATAGTATACAACAAAATACCCTACCGCGTCTATCTGTCTGTTCACAATTAATTACTGAACGGATTTTCATACGGTTTTCACCAATGGATAAAGCGATTAATGAGGAACGTTTTGGTATATAATATGTTAAGGATTTTTTTATAATCATGGCGAGCCACGTCTGTCGGGCCCGTTAATTTTAAAAATAAAAAAATGACCAACTCAATCAATTTTATGGAGATATTTTACACGTACTGCTTAGCATATCATGGATTCATCGTGCGGGTGCCGAGTCCGTCGTGTGTCAGTGAGAGTAACTCCAAGTAGTTCCCGAGACTTGTGATACGGGTGTAGGTTTTGCACCAATATTTTTCAGTTTTCCATACACTATATCATTTTTTTTATATAAACCTTGTCTAGGCTATAAAAATAAGAAAAAAATACCTAAATAGATCGTTTTACATATATTTGGTGAGTTATTTGTGGAATTTCTTATAGTAGGGCATTGAATTTATGATCCGCAACTTTTTGTGCGACGAAAAGTGATGGGGTAAACACTGTGTCTGGTAGAATGAGGCATACGCTCTTCTAGCTTTCTTTCTTTCTCGTTGTCTTTAGTTGCGTGTACTAATTCAGGCTGCGTGGCAATCACTGAACGCAATCTATATCAGCTATACTCAACCTGCGGCCCGCTGGGTCTGTGAAATAAGCGCACTCTATTATACTTTATTTTTAATTATTTTAAATTCCATGCCTATCAGAAAAACTATGAGCACGCTGAGTAAATTTAGTAGATCTCAGATAACCCAACCGCAATGCTTTCCTTGTTATATAAGGGTTATACCAAGCCTTTTTTAAGGGACAAACATTTTTCACTACATTAATACGTAGTTAATTTAAAATTTTATTTAATACCTAAATATTGGTAATTTGCGGCCCGCAACACCAAGAGTGAAACGTGTTTGAGGCCCGTTTAAAAAGAAGGTTGAGTACCACTGATTTATGCTCTATAAAAGTGATTGATTAATAATTAAAATGTTTCCCTGTTTACCAAAAGTCTAACTTTTATCATGTTTCTCTTACAATATACCCTGTTTTTATTTATATGTATAATTCTAGATCCTTTAGATCAGTGTTTACTAACGTGGGGCGCACGCCCCACAGGGGGGGCAATTTGATAGTTAAGGGAGGCAATTTAAAAATGGACTCGAGACGATTTTAACCCTCTCGTTTTGGGTTATTTAAATGCAATGCTAGTTATCGGTGACAAATATAACAAAAAAGGCAATTTCTTAAAAAAATGCTGTAAATAATTATTAGGTATAATTTCGATTGATGTTACCAAAATATCAACTGAGAAATTAGAATTGTCAAGTAAGTTTTTTATTATATATTTTATAATTTTACTTACGATAACAATTCCATAGTGATTTCTTGCTAAAACATATCATTTATATTTCTTAAGGGAACAAGACAATTTTTAAAATGTTAAAGGTGGGGCGTGGTCTAAAAAGTTTGGGAAACAATGCTTTAGATAGATACAATATTACATACACGTTCGTAAATTTGAAAGTTATATTCTATACTATTAATTGAACAAACTCTTAACAAAGGGGTTCTCCGAAGAAGCTGTTTCAATTTCCTATATGTGGATATACGTCACTTACAATTATTGGAAAAGTTTTCAATGGAGCAATACAATCAAAAATTAAAGCAAGATTCTATAAAACGTCACGTACAATCTCGGCATATATCTAAAAACTTAGTCAAGGAATAAATATAGGCTATATATACGTAGATACAATTTAAACTCTGTATTTATACATGTAAATAAAATCGAAGTGTCCTCTTGTAATGTTAAAAACAGCTTTTTACTAAATTGATCTGAAAGTACGTAGCGGGTACTTATAATAAAAAATATTGTTTTGTTTATTTATTCCGACTAATCTCGAAATGGTTAGATCAATTTTGAATGGACTTTTTCTCACAGATATTTATTATTAGGGGTGACTCTGGCTACTCTTAATACTTATAATTTTAGAAAAAAATCAGTTTCTGCGCAGATATTTTTTATAGGTGGTAGAGCCACGCTGAAGCTATTACTGGTTTCAGCATGAATGGGTCGCCTCTTAAGGGTAGTACCACCCTCTCACAGAAAACCGATGTAAAGTGCTCATATTGTTGCGTTCCGTTCAGTCAGTGAGAGCGCTGGAGGCCACCTCTGTCCCGCTCTCTTCTACTCTTGCCACAAATACAGGCTGGCAACGCACTTACAACTCCTCTGGTGTTGCTAGTGTTTATGGACGGTGGTGATCACATAACATCAGGTGACCCACGTGTTCGTTTGCCCCTAATGATATAAAAAAAATCGAAATTAAAGAAGTGTCCATATCTGACATTTTTTTTTTCTCGAACTGACTACGCTATTGGCCTTACTAGGGCCTTCACACAGCTTCACTGGACTACTAAGGCGAGCGCTTAAGGCACTCAGCCGATTTTGTTTTGGCAACATGCTTCATGGGCGCACGGCGCACCTCGGCTGAACTGTTACCGAAAAATACCCAATCTGACCTAGCTAAACTATGCTAAGCTATACATGTATCCATTTTTAAATGATACAATTAAAAAATTGTATGATACAAAAATACAACATGTAATTCGGAAAGAGACGAACTAAACTACTCAATTCAATTCGATGAGGGAAAAAAGTGAACCCTTCCACCAGTTGTGTAAGGTACATGTCTGAATATCTGTATGTGAGTATAATTGATGTGGTGTGTATTGTTTCGCGATAGCATCATCTTTGTAGCCACCCGAGTGGTCTCGAGCAAAGATGTTGCCAAGATAACGCGACAAGTGTGCGGGTAAGAATAACGAGCGGGCCCTGCTCGCGACACACGAGGCAGGGGTTCGCGACGTGGCCGGTCACGAGAAATGAAAAGATCGAATTTACAAATTAAAAGAACGGCACTGGCGCCCGAATCTAAAAATAGAAATAACGACATTGTTTATCGATTTTAGGGGAAGATAGACGTAAACGCGCAAGTTTACTCTATCTTATATTAAGAAATATTATTATTATTTCGAGAGGAGGACGCGCGCGAGCCGTTGAATCGTAGCCGCGATGGCGGGAAACTTCGCGATCGCGCGAATAGGGCCCTGTTTCGGATCGTTCGCGAATTCGTCGTACGCGGAGATTTCCGAGATCTCGTGGAACACTAGGAGCTGGGCTGACCAGTCCATGCCGGATAACTTGAAGGAGACTGCGGGGTCGGCCTGTGAAGGTTTAGCCGCCTGAGGACGAGGAGCAGGCTGGGACGTGATCTTGGGGGCCCACGGTACCTGAGCTGGGCCGTGCGGGGCGGAGGGGCGCGCTAAGTGCGAGTGCGGGTGCTGCCGGTACACGAGATGTGCACGGCAAGTTCGGAAAGGCCTCTCTAAAGTTGAGAGACAGAGGTCGGGGGCGGGTTGACGCCGCAGACGCCCTAGACGGCGAGACCTGCCTAGCATAGCGGGGCTGTTTGGACGCGGGGCGCGAGGACACCCGCGATAATTCGAGGCCGGTCTAAGGGGTGCGGCAGACGCCGTTGGCACTTTCGCGCCGCCGACATTCGCGAGCTTTAAACCTCCCTGCTAGAGGGGCAGGGGGCGCGTCTTTTTGAATTTAACGGAATCCGGAGTCCGGGCCAAAAGGAAACTGTGGACGAAGTGCAATGCCCCACAGGGGACTTACAGTACCTAGGGGGAGGCCCTAACACTTCTCTCTTTGGCTGCATGACGACACGGAGCTTGAACCACGGAGTGAAGCACGAATCGCTGAACTCCTGGAACGCGAACCGGAGACACGCAGCACACGGAAAACACGCAGAACGCACTGAAAAGTGCGGTTAGAGTTGCACCGAAAACTGCAGTTTGCTACGTTCTGAAAAGAACGCCTTAAGAAAGACTCCTTTGAACGTCTCAATGAAACGTTACACAATAGTGAGCGTACCGAAATACACACTTCACACTTTCGACGTGAAAACACGGTCGCGCGAACGCGTCGCGAACACTTATGAAAAATCGGAACGTAACACGGACAGAAACTCACGTCGAAAGCGACACTAGCGCACGTGTCCGACCCGCACGACGACAAGAATCGAACTCCAACTCTCAGAGATTATGCACCCTAAAAAAACCATATCTGACAAACTAAACAAAATTTATTTATCTAAATTCCACTTTCTCGGATAACAGCTAGGATCAAGACTATTTAATGAAAAGCTTTTAAAGGCGTTACAATTACTAAGATTTATTTGGTTCACTACCCATATTTCTAGCCATAATAAGTATAACGCACTGAATTGTCAGAACATTGTCAGTAGCGAAACCATGCCTCATTATTTAGGTCTTGAATAAACTTTGCTTACGCTCTAACTTCAAGCACAGTAATAGACTGAGTCGTAAATATTTTATATGTGTACTGAGATTCCCAGAATTGTGTCCATTTGTTTGTCGTAATTATCTAGCCCATGTTTATTCGACTTCCCTTGTGTTTTATTGGTTTACGTTATGTTCTTGATCGTTCCAAACTTTGAACTGAAAACGCGGTGAGGAAAATAAACCACCCCGAAGCATAGAATAGGTTCTATTGGCTATGAAAATATTTTTGATTTGAAATATCTATAGGTGCACCCTAAACCTAATTTTGGCTTGGCGATATGCGGCGAGACACATAACACTAACTTTGTACTTTTAACGAAATACTCAAAAACATTTGCAACCCTATCTGTATAAAAATAAGATTCAAATTGTTTCTATTTAATATTCTGCGACGTCACACACATGCGAGAGAGACGCATAGATAAAAATGTTTTCTTGTCAACGTCCATGGCACACTGAAAACACCGGGCGCGGTCGGTACTGGGTGACCGACTAGGAACACCGCGTGGAGTTGGCTTTGTGCTGCTCGAATTAAGCTTCAGTATTTTTTAAATGACTATACGAACTGATTAACGTTATTGACCTGATTTTCACCCGATTAGGCCTCCCACGGCAGCGGCTCAAGCCTAGGTTTGATCCCTCGGTAGGGAGCCCTTGAGTGCGTTGCTTGCGCGATACGGTGACACAAAAATATACATCACCGCTACAATACTACACGATCACCCCCACACACGTGCACGCCTACACGCTTACACATGAAAGTGGAAGGGTTTACTTTTTTTCCCTTATCGAACTGAAAAACTCTCAATTTTCCGATAATAAATACATGGAAGTGTTGTTGAGGCGTGTATGCTTGGTACACATATACGGTTCAACAACTCATACATACATATATGAATAGTTAGCTAGGTTAACTAAGATAGGTCGCGATTTTGCATGCAACAAGCAACAGCCAAGCCGAGGTGTGCCGTGCACCCTTGAGCTGGTTGCCATAATAAAATCGGTTGAGTGCCTTAAGCGCTCGCCTTAGTAGTCCGGTGAAGCTGTTAAGACCTTGATGGGTCAATAGCGTAGTCATTTCGAGATAAAAAAAAAGATTACCTTTTGTCTCTCTTTCACATCTATTGGCGCTCCGAATAATAATTATATACTTCTATATATAGTTTATTAATTCATCGAAAGTATTTTGGCCTGCAAAATATCAATATTGCTGCTTCTACACTACGCGTTGCTAGTTTGGTGCAAGTCGCGTAATCGCAATACGATCGGTTACGTTTTCTAGCATGTCATGACGCGAAATTATAAATTTATGTCCTGCCAAAAAAATTACGCTTAACACCCTTAAATAAGTTTTCACTTCAATTATTTTGTATACAATTGGTTGTATACGTCGCACAAGAATTGTTTCCGATATAACTCTATATTCGTTTTAAAATAGGTATATCCAAAAGTTGACTACAGAGATTCATATGAATAGTAAGCTTAAATTGTATGCTTACTGTCTAATGTTTAAGTAAAACCGTAGTTAATCGTTATAACAAAGTTAAATTAAATAGATGAGTTTTGATTTGAGAGATTAGACTTTTTCGATCAGTATACTGTCTACTAGTGTAAGTCTGTTACAAATAAAAACAATTTTGTCAAAAGAATATAATGGTTTTTGAAATAAAAAATTATAAGTTCAAACAAAAGGACTTAATCAGTCGTAAAACAAAATTTTAGTAAATAAATATTTTTTTTTTTTTTTATCATGCGCCTAGATGTATAGTTAAAATTGTAACCTGTTTCACAAATGTAATTTGTTCATATATGGCCGGCATCTGTTATATATGAATTCTCTATACACGTTCAATGAGAGCCCTTATGCTAACGTAAGCTTGAAAGTATACAAGTTAACTGATATCTTTATATATAAATTTCTTCTGTACGTGTGTATGTTACTGGACAACTCCTAAACGGCTTGACTGATTTTGATGTAATTTTGTGTGCGTGTTCCAGTGGATCCGAGAATGGTTTAGATAATTGGACCCGGTAGGTGGCGCTGTAAAAGGATAATAGGGGTTTTTTATTATCAGGGTGGTAGTCTTGTAATATACAAAAATCCCTTGCTGAATGACTGACGGCGCTACGTCCACCTCATCGACATTTCTTCCACTATGCGTATGTCATCCACTAAACCAACTAAGTATGTGTTTGAGTGAGTCCCTGAATTGTTTAGTTTCACAATTGGAAATGATGGGAGTCGCTGTAATCGAGGTTTTTGTTTTTTAAGATTTTTTGAGTTTGGAAATACAATTGGAATTGGTAAGTAACCTATTCCACTCAGACAAAGTTGGGCAGGTCTAATATGCTAATTTATTATAATAGGTCTTTACCTATTAAATTGACGTTCTGCAGTAATGGACATTTCAAATCAAAATAATTTTTGTTTGGCTAAGAATTCTAATTTCAAATTAATTTTATTTTAAAAACATGGAATTCTTTTTCCAAAGATAGTTATTTGTTTATCGATTAGTGTTACATTTTCATCGCATTTCAATCTTTACTGTCATCATGGATACGTTATAAATTCGAGGAATATGAGTACCGTCGTGGCAGCAACGCGGCACAAGCGGCACTTAACATCAACGACGATTACGGAGCTAACACTACAAGCCATCGCACCACCTGTTATTTGATTTGCTCGCTTCCGTTCTGGGAATTTCGACCTGAAAAATGAACCTCGCGGTCGTCCGAAGACTTTGGTCGACAATGACGAATTAAAGGCGATTGTGGAAGCTGATGATACACAATCTACGGCTGAATTAGCAGCAGCTTTCGACGTTAGCGTCAAAACAATATTGGTCCATTTGCGTCAAATTGGCAAGGTAAAAAAGCTTGACAAATGGGTGCCCCACGAACTCAATGATCGCCAGCGCGAAGTACGTCTCGTGACGTGTCTTGCACTGCTCAACAGACACACAAATGAAGGAATTTTGAACCTCATTGTTACCTGCGATGAAAAATGGGTTCTGTTTGATAACCGCAAGCGCTCAGCAAGTCGGTTGGATTCTGGTTCAGCACCTAAACAATGCCCTAAACGAAAACTTACCCCTAGAAAAGTGATGGTCACTGTTTGGTGGTCTAGCGCCGGTGTGATTCATCACAGCTTCTTACCAAACGGGGTGAGCATTACTGCAGATGTGTACTGTGTAGAACTGAACACAATGATGGAGAAACTGGCACATCTCCTACCAGCATTGGTCAATCGCTCGTCTCCGCTGCTCCTGCACGACAACACGCGACCTCATACTGCACAGCAGACGGTCTCCAAGTTGCAAGAACTGGGGTTGGAAGCTTTCCGTCATTCGCCTTACTTACCAGACAGTCTACTACTTTTTCCAGAATTTGGATAACTCCTTGGCGAGAAAAAAATTCAACACCCGAGAGGCAGTACAAAATGCATTTGAAGAATTTGTTGCCTCCCGTCCAACTGATTTCTTTAAGAAGGGCATCAATAGACTGCCACTGCGTTGGCAAAAATGACATTGATTGCATGCGTGATTACTTCGATTAATACAAATAAAAAATACATGAAAAAAATTTTTTCATACAAAACAGCAATTTAATTAAATAGTATAAGTTTTTGTTGTCTACATTTCCAAAAATTTCATAGATTTTTTTTTGGAATATATAAAAATATGATTACTTAATGATAAATTTGTCAGAAAAGTCGTGGTGGCCTAGTGTTGATCGGTGGCATATTTCGATGTCCACAGGTTCGAACCCCGGCATGCACCAATGAATTTTTCGGAATTCGTGTACATTTACTAACATAAATTGTTAACAGTATCGACTGACGGTGAACGAAAACATCTTAAGGAAACCTGAACCTGAGAAATGTTCTTGTGGTACTACTGTGTGTGATAAAAATATAGAACTGTGGATCTCTGAGTTAGAAATCGCCAATACGTCGTGGTCTGGCGTGGTGATTATGCCCATACCTTCCTTCGGGAAGAGGCCTATGGCCCTGCAGTGGGTCTCTTACAGGCTGATGATAAGTTCACTCAGCCATGACTCATTTCTAAACCACCAGTACTAAGTTGTTTAGGTATAGTTGTAAATCGATATTCCGGTGATTGTAGTTTCGAATATCTAGAATAGAGACTTGTAGACAATTTCCAACTCCTTTGATTCATATTTTGTTTACTTTAATTAAGTATAAAAAATAAAATACTTAATATAGTTTAATTAATTTAATTTTCAAATTACAAACCATTAGAAATAAATACAAATGAGGGTGACAAAAAACAGTAGAAATACTTACATGGAAATATTCAAATTAAAAACGAACATAAAACTAAGGATTAAAATAACTATTGAATATATGATAACGTTACAAACGTATAGAGGATTTAATAACACGTGTTTCCTTGCAATAAACAATAAAACTTGCAAGTGTATAATATAAATATAATAAAAAAAGTTTTAAATATATATTCTTTTATTGATACCTTATTAAAACAAGATTCGAATTTTTGAGAGATAATTTAACACTGCAATAAGCTTTAAAACAATTATTTAATTGAAGCACAAGCTGCTAAAATATATTTTATCAACTTTGTTCGATTCACTCTAATAAACATTATATGTAACTCAAAAGAAATATCTGATAGTATTAATTATTTTCTAAATAGAAACTCCTAATACATAATTTTATTTTATCACTGAGCTATGATGACTTCAAAGATATATCTTTACTCTGTAACTTACATAACTATTTTTAATCTTTATCGATTACGATTCTTAAGGGTAAAAAACGATTTTTTCTATATTTACCAATACTACCTTATAACCTTATACTACACTTCATTCTTTAAAATAAAATAAATTTACAAGTAAAAGTTTTTCATTTCACGAAGACCAGATCTCCACTTCTATCTAAAGCATTTAGACACCATTTGTCAAGCGTTAATTAACGTTTTGTTAAATTGGGGCGTAATATTACGAAAAAAAAATATTTTAATAAAAAGCTTACAAGTTTTGGTGCACATGCATTTGTGTGATCATGTGTACGACTATGTACAAAGATGAGGTCACACAATTATACTTACAAAAAAATAATCGTAAATACTTTATTTAATTTAGGCCCTGAGAAGACGCCTATTAACGTTAAAATATCCACTTTTTTAATAAATCAAACAATAGATATTTTATTAAAAAGCTTTCTTGTTAATAAGTTTTGGTGCACATGCATTTGTGTGATCATGTGTACTACTATATACAAAGATGATGTCACACATTACACTTACAAAATAAATCATAAATACTTTATTCAATTTAGACCCTGAGAAGACGCTTATGAATTTTAAAACGTCCACTTTTTTTCAATATAACGAACAATAAACATCTTATTAAAAAGCTTTGTTGTTAATAAGTTTGTGTGTACATGCATTTGTGTGATCATGTGTACGACTATGTACATAGATGAGATCACACAATTACATTTACAAAAAAATAAACAAATACTTTATTCAATTTAGGCCCTGAGAAGATACTCATGAACTTTAAAATGTCTATTTTTTTATTGTTCTCGTCTTATCGTGTGTCATCGTGAACTGAAAGAACATAAAGTTAGAAACAATACTTAAGCACCTAAATTACTAAGTTTGAGGTGGTTTTACATAGGTTGTATGTAGTATTTCAATATATTATTTAAATTGTATTTCATATCTTTACCAATGACAGAATATAATTTCTAGACGACAAAGATTTTTTTACTAAGTTGTTAGGGTTACAACTCTTTAACATTTTAACACTGATGACAAGTATAAACAGTTAGGTTTATAATTTGTTTATAAATTCCGCCAAAAATAAAATAGTCTTCCATTTAAAATACGAAATACAAGATAAATAGATTAGGCAGGAGTACAGAAATTTCATTTTAAAACGATCTTATACGTGTAGTATGGATTATTCTGGAATCATATGATACTTGTGAGGGTAACAAAATGGATTTTTTACATCATTTATGCAGACTCTAGTTGGTGCGTTAATCAAAGTTAACTATTAACTTAATCGTGTCATTTATTAGGTTTTTAATTGTGTATACTTCCAGAATGCACCTTTTTATTTATTATTGGACTAGTTTTTTTATAGCACAGATAAGTTTATAGTAAGTTACAAAATGTATTAAGAAATGTATGTTAAAAAAACCTTTTTTTCGCTATAATATTAGAAGATGATTCATTCTAATAAAACATTAATCATGTCCAGGAAAGCTAACTACAATTTAATAAATTAGTGTATGGGTATTATGCCATATTCTAATTTCAAATTTGAGATTTATAATAGAGATGACTGATGTTTATCGACGTTTGGACATCGACAGTAGGTTCTCTAAAATATCGATGATATGATCAACATTATTAAAAATCGTTGTTTCAGAAGTTATCTGTCGTTAGAATCAATTTCATAAAATCCTTCAAAAAAATAACATTAATTTTACAAAATCTGAAAAATTCAAACAACTTTTAGATTACCAAACTATAAATGAGCATGTAAAACTATATGAAGTAACTCTTAGATATTGTGCCAGACGTCATTATACGTCAAATTAAATTTAGAAAAAAAAAATATTTTACAATACAGCATAATAGTATTTCCTTCAGAATTAAAACATTGATGTTATATGTCGATATTGATACATTTTTTCTAAAATCCCTCATTCCTAATACAAACTATCGTCCATCGTTATAATAATTTCTAATTGAATACGTTATTGGCCCGAGAGGACTTCACAGCTTCACCGGACTAAAAAAAATTATAGCGTTTCACTCATCTATTATGGGCTTCAATATTTTTTATGGAACCGTGAAATTAAAATAATTGAAAATATAAGGCCAAATGTTACGACACAGGACGTGACAATGCAATATTAATAAATGTCTATAATTGTGTATATACGACAGTATTTAAGCTGTTTTTAGTGTGTATACTGTATGTCGCCATGATTTAGTTACGCTGTCCATGAAAAAAAAAGAGGGATCTTTATATGCAACATAGAGATATATATTCAGAACCAGGCAACAAGATACATCCGATAGTATATTTTTGTATTTTTTTTCTCTCGAACTGACTACGCTATTGACCTAGCAAGGTCTTAACAGCTATACCAGATTATAATCTCTTTGTAAAGTTATAAGGTTGTCCTTAACTTACACTTAATGAGAAACGAGTTAGACGTACTTTGCTAAAAGCGCAGGCAAAAAATATTTAAACTTTTCTCTGATTTGTGTTTTAATTAGATGCGCTCCTTTTCCTCATGGCTACATCATGGGCTTCGCGACTACAATAAAACTATTTTACGAAATTGGTCCGTGCATTTTTTTTAAAAGTAGCTAAAACTTTTTGTTTACCTTTACCACATTGGTAACAAAATTATTGTTATACGTGATCAATTTGTTAACATGTTACCGTAGATATAACATAATAATAACCATTAACAAAGTTATATAATTTATCTGTTGATTAGGTATTTTAGTTTAAATTTCAGTACTCCGCAAAGATATATAGTAAATTAATATATCATAAGTAATAAATGAAAATAATGTCTTATATCTATATATTAAACCTAAGGCGGATGGTCGACATTTTTTTATATAATATGACTTGCTGCCGTTTTCTTTCTAATGTATAATTTTTGGAATATATGTACCTGATATTAAGCTATTGTGATTTATGAACTGATTAAAAAAAAAAACAACTGTAACGAATAAAAAGTATTCAATTTTTTTTAATATTTTATGACAACAAGTCCTATTCAAAAGTTGATATATATTTATCAAAGTATTATTTATACATTCCGCAATAAAATTATAATATAAAAGTAACAATAAAGTAAAACTACGTTATTTAAAATTAATCCCAAAAAAATACTAAACGATAATAACAATAAAACTAATAATTGAACGCAGGAAGTATACTTCTATAAATTAACACAAAGAATATAGTATAAGTTATGTAACAAAAACAATAAACGTAGGTATTGCAACACGTACTATTACAAAGTAAGCACGCGAGCTGTATTAACCAATCAGATTGCTCAGTTCGCGCTCGGAAATTTTAATCAATTAATCTGATTTTAACTTAACCATTTTGTTCGATATTATTATTTTACACGAGAACGTCATTCGTTATAATATATAGCTAGACTTAGTATACTTAATTTTACTAAAAAAAAACACAAAATTAGTCGTCATAAAAGCTATAGAAATTCGTACATCGGTAACGATTCAAAACACACTAATATTAAGCAAGTTAATTTCTAATCTCTAATATTAATATTTTATAAAACTTGGATAAGAAGCCATATTTAAATATCACAATCTTTTACATATTTTTGATAACGATAGAAAACCAAACATGATTAGTATTTAAATAAAAAATACTATAAAACATCTATTTTTTTTTAAATAAATATTGCTTTCGATCAAATTATTATTGTGTAAACCAGTGTATTTAAATTTTAACAATGGTTAATAGTATTACAAAAAAAATATATAAATCATTATAATTGTAAGCATACCTGTTATTTTAAAATGCACTTTTTATTTGTTATTAAAAACGAAATAGATGAAATCTTTTAATTAAATACATAAAAATTGTAATATAACACTCAAAGGAAATACAGTAAAATAAAGAACTACAAAAGGATTCTATGACTATCACTCCCTTTGACGAGTAAGCCATTGGTAACAGCTTTATGTTTGTTTGACAGTCTATTTAATAACATAAAAGTTCAACATAAAAATATTTACAACCACTATTTAATTATTGTAATTAATCTAATAGTTAGGTTAAAATAATATATATACATATATACATATGTTATACTAACTTATTACAATGTTATAAACTTAAAAAAATATATTATAATATATATATATACTTATCATAGATATATATAAAAATCCAAAAAATAATAAACTAACCCTTTTTTAACATATGCCAACCTTTTCCAAAACATTCCGATTTAAGGCCTAAAGGATGTGTATCTAGTGATCTTAATAAATTAAAAAGTAATTATATTTTGTTTATCAAGTACAACAAAAAGTTTATATGAAATGAGTCGGTATATAAAATTAAATAATTTCAATACCAATGAAATTATATAAGGTAGTGTTCAATGTGTAACACGGTAATAAAGTCAATTATCTTTGCAAAGGTCACAGCTGAATAAAAGAATTGGGTTTTCTATGATATATAGAAATTTTGAGGTTATTTTATGAAATTAGACAATAATGAAAAAAATTAGAACAAATTTTGAATAGATCCCAGAACGTTTTGTAAAAGATACATACCATTTCAGAATTTTAATAAAAATTAATGCCAGATATTTAATTTTAAATCCGACTATTTTTTAATCTATATTATAACTATAAGACTTTTTAACCACGTGCTTTTATAATATGGGTACTACAACTATCATTAATTTATATTATGTCCAAATATGTTTGCTTCAATATATACATGATTTTTTTACTGCAGGACAATAATCCGAAACTTAAGTCTCGCACTTTATTAAATATTATGTAAAGGTTATACAAATTACGTAAATATTAATCGAGATATCGATACCATTGAAAAAAATCATTTTAGAACATTTTCAAACGATACAAAAACGTAGTAATCAGCAAAAATGTAATACAACGCTTATTGAAGCGATACTATATCTTAATAAAGCCGAAAAAGAAAGATTTAAGGTGCTTTGGGTAATTCTGAAAATGGGTATATTCCGAAAATTCAAAAATTCTAACCAGCGTTACAATATTTTACAAATAGTAACATTGGTTTAGATGCTCCATTGATCGGCATAACGTCAATAGTCATAATTGGCAGAAGCCATCCAGTACCTGCGTGGTGTCCAGTTTTCTCAAACAATTAGTTTCGCAATTTTTTCTTTTTTTTTTAAATGAAAACGCTGTTGGCCATGGAAAGGTCTTTACAGCTTCACCGAACTACCGAGTCGAAAGCTGAAGGCACTCAGCCGATTTGGGATGCTTGGGCGACTAACTCAAGGGTGCACGGCCCACCTCGGAAGAGTTTAAAAATTTCGTGGTGATTCGTAATAACCCAAATACATTTTTTTCGAAATTCTAGTAAATTATTTAGTTTATGTTTGTTTTTATGAAAGTCTATCGTACTTAGCAACCTTTTGGAAAAATATGACATTCTAGGGGTGCTTTTAATTATTTCTTTTGAAAAACCCATTTTTGGGTTATTAGGTATGTGATAATTTACTACGCCTTTTTTAAGTTATGTTGACGATTAGGAGCATTTTAATGTCATACCGATTCACTGGCTACCGTCGAGTTACTTTTCAACTAACTGGCAGTTCATACATTCCTTTTTTTTTAAATAACGAATTTGAGAACCACAGCCACTTTTTAGAGATAATTCAATATTAGTACTGTGAGCTGTTAGACTAGTGATTCACAAAATTGTTGATATTTTCTGTGAGAGGTAATTACCATTAGAAAAAGAAATATAAACCTTCAGTCAGCGTAGAATAGAAACCGTTTTTAAATATTATCGGAATAACCCCAATAAAAAAAAAGTATAATTGGAACGATACAAGCACATATTCAAGTTTAAAAAGTTAACATCTACAATAAACATTTATTAAGTAAAAAAAAAACATTATAACACAAGAACGGTCATATTTTTAAAATTACTTTGTTTGAATTAATAAAATGGACAACTCTAGTAATGTCCATCGATCTATGTTCCGTAATGTTCCGAATTACCCTAAAGCATCTTAGATCAATCTATCACTTTAGGAAGACACGACATAAAGTATTGTTCAAAATAATATACACACTCGGTGTTATTACAAAAAAGTTAAACACGTGTTGAAAGCTTGCTTTAAAAATGTTACGTTTTAGATGTATCGCGCTCGCGGTATGTTTCCCCATCTTGCTTATCTGTTGTCTCGCTTTAGTTACATTAGGTTACACTTGCCACAAAAGATAACGCAAACTTACTTCGGGCAGGCGCGGTGCATTTCGTACGAAACCTTTTTTTAACCAAGTATTTAACTTTCTTGTAATAACACCGACTATGTTTATCTTATGTTAGAACTTAGCTTATTTGAAAATCTAACAACTTTCCTAGTAATTCGTAATAGTGATATATTGCTTGTACACTGCAAGCTGTATTTACAAATTAGTAATTTAAACCATATATATCTATTTGAGTATCGAGATTAGCTAAAAATTAGCTATATACATTTGGGTGCATTGTAGAAGCGTCGAGATATAATCATATATTTGTATAACTTACATATATTGTATAACTAACATCAAGTTTCTGAAACCTCATACAAGAGAGAAAGCATATAAATCCATATATATTCATAATTGTAGAAGCCATTGTCTAAAACTTGTACATTCGGTAGAATGTTCCTGTTATGCCTCAATATATATTTATTGTTTAAAATTTAAAATTACAAATCCTAAAATATATTTGTTGGTTTATAGAATATATTATAAAATATGTAACTAGTAGCTTAAACTAAATCGCTTATTCAACGAGATCCTAATTTGAAACTAGTAAAATTATTAATAAAGTTTATATACACCTATAATCGATTGACATGGATACCGAGAACTTTCTATATTATTTACAATCACATATATAATCTAAGTGCGTAGTAAGTATATATATACATCTATAAATTTGAAACATGCATTCATAATTTATATTTAATTTTATATTAAAAAAACTAAATGGATAATTATATACACCTTATGACATAACAATATTTTTTTTAAAGAGGTTGTTAAAAAATGTATAATTAAAAACTCCATGCTTGTCCAGAACGAATATGACGAGGCGATTGTGTCTAGTTTTTTAAAATATAAAACAATTCACTTTATTTCACTTTATGTAAAATTCTCTACCGAAAACTTTAATTGGAACATGTTTTTAATAACTTTATAAATTATATATGCATATAAAATATAATTAATTACAGTAGATGGTGAAAACAATGATAATAGATCTTAAGATGCATTAATAAACTCTGATTTATAAATATTAAATATGAAAGAAATATATTTTAACCGTCTACTGTTATAAAAGAATTTATTTATTTATGTTGCCCTGTATAATATAAATATACATTTTTTTCTTAGTTTTAAAAATAACAGTATTTCAAATTGGGCTTTCAAAATTTTAAAATAGCTAGCATTTAATGCCAAAATACATAACTGAAGAGTTTTTATACAAAAAAACTGAATAACCTGAATAACCCAAAGCCCCCAACATAGGAAGAATTAGAATTGTTTAACATCCTCCTGTTTAACCACACCCATTTCCTGAAGCATTGCCTCTAAACCTTCGGGCACTCTGCCCTGATCCAATTCGAGATTCCATTTGTAATACTGTAAATACAAATATTTACATCAATCCTAATGTTCCTTCACTTTTTCCTACACATGTAAGCCGAATGATAGAACATGTGAACGTACTATAAGACTAATGATACAACGTACAACTTCACTATTAATTTTTTATATATATTTCGTGTCTGTTTATCGTGTGTACCGTGTTTCATTCAAAGACAAGATCTTAACAACGCGAACTAGTTTACTAGGCTTTCCAATATTAATATTCAGAAGACTAAAAAATACTAATGAGACAATCGTTGCAATAGTTCCTTGAAATGTTCTTTCTTTTAATTTAATAAAAAAATACTCTGGTGCAAATGATTATATCGGCAAAGGAAAGAACCGAGAACAGCAAGAGTTCAATAACACACAGGCTGTCCCGAAACTCAACGTCACGCGGGTACGGTGCGATAGGCTAAGTTATACCGGTTGAAGTAAAAAATAAAAAATAAATTCGGTACAGCCTGTATATCTAGAAAAAAAAACAAACATAAACCCTATCGAACTATTACAAACAAACATTGATTTACCCGAAACCGAAATCTCACCGCGAAAGAGAAAGTACTTAAAGTGATCAATTTTTATTATTATATTATCCAACTAAACTAAATTTCAGATTTCCAAAACATTCCAAAATCCCAAAAATTGTCAGCCACAGGTGGAAAATACTGAAATTTGAGAATAATCCTAGCGTAATTGTCACAATCCGGTGCTAAACAATGGCAGATAGCAACACCAATTAATGGAATAGTAACCATAGCTTCAATGACACTTTTCAATTTGATCTGATTTGGGAGTATTTGATAATGTTCTGAATTAATTTCCTCAGTGTATTTTTATAGCGCGACTCAGAAGCAGTTTTGTTTTGTTTCGAAACAAATAGTATTAATATATACCTTATCTAATTCCTTCCTCAGAGTCAGCACGGAGCGCTCTCTATCGGCCACCAACTCCTCTAAATATTGGTACCGAAGTTTTTTACGAGCGCGACATTCCCGAGCCGATTGACGGCTACGTTCTGAAATTTAAAATAAATAATTAAACTTCGAACACTCATAACATTAGTAAGGAGTTCATCTACAATAAGATTATCTCAATTGTTCTACTACATAGATTTTGTCTGAGTATATTTCATACTTCGGGAAACAAAATCTATGTATTTATAGTGAGACCAACGCCAAATTGTTTTATTCCACAGCAGTTGGTCATAACCCAGCTTTAAGTTTCCCCATGTAAAGAAAATCTATCAAAAACAACCCTATCAACCAGATAGAAAAGTATTTTTTCAATTGTATATAAAACAATCAAAACTTACCCAACTTTGCCTTCATGTCCTGTTTGTCGAGCTGCGCCTTTCTGCCGGGCCTACGCCCGCGCTTACCCCCCTCGCGTCTCTCTCCACCCTCCACGCCTGAGGCCCCAACGGAACCGTACACACCGCCCCCGATGGACTCCTGTAATTGAAAGTGTCCAACATTTAGGCAATTCCAGGACATTTTTTTACTAATGGTTCGGCTAAATGACTATACTGTACGTGTCCTACACATGACGGAAAGTACGGTACAGTCTATAAATAACGATGACTGTCAGTGTTAAATAGAAACGGCATCTGTCGTAGTTATGCCTTCATGCGAAGCACGAAGTTCAAACCGCTATACAGGTTATCATATCAATTAAAAATCCAATGCTTACTCATAAAAACAATGGTTGTGTAAAATAATAATAAAGGAATGCAGAAAAAGTGCTAACTAAGAATATGCAGAAATAAAAATAAAGTTATAAAAAAACATCAAGTTAGTAATGTTATATTTTTAAGTCATATTTATTGCTAGACTTGTATTTTAATCACTTTAGGGCTTTTTTTTAAACGTCATAGCAGTTTTCCAAAACCAGTTTTCCATAGTGTATTCATGGACGCGTACGGATACTTCGCTGTATGTATGTATATACATATATAGGTATAGCTAATACCTTTAAACGAAACAAACCTTAATTCTTGTATATTTTTATGTTGTTATATATTCAGGATTTCGGAAACGGCGTCAGCTACTTCCGTGAAACTTAATATGTAGGTGGTTTCGGGGACGATAAATCGAACTAGCTAGATTTTATTCATAGAAAACTATTTTTTATCTGAGTTTTCAGGCAATTAAAAAATATAGCAAGAATATAAAGGAAAATTTCGTCGCCGTTGTCAAAACAAAAATAGCTCAGCTGAGAATCGGCTGCTTCGAAAATCCATCTAAACCCCAGTTGGAATCGGAGTAATGGCAAAAAAGATTTTTTTTTTTTTTTGTAGAAAAATGCTTATTTTGTGAAGCGAACTTAACAGTTTATTTTAATTAAAAAAATAATTTATTATTATAATTATAAGAGCGATCTTTTTTTTTTGGTTTCATAAAAAATGCAAATTTTGTGAGGCAAACCTAACAGGCAGGTACTATCTATATATGCGAGTAATTTGGTACAGTTGAAAAATACGTATACGAGACATAGAGATTGCATCCAACGCTTTACAGGATTATTTCACTAATTATTGCGAAACAGGATTACATCTGGCAATACGAGACGGTCCCGCAAAGTAATTGACGATTGGTCGCCATACTGTAATTCAGAGCGATAGTAGTAATTGATTGCATACGTACAGCAGTCTGGTCACATGATCTGATAACAGTGTGTAATGCTAATAAATCAAGTTACTAAAAAAAACTTTGGTAACTTGAAACGCAAAAGCAACAAGTACTTATTTCCACGACGTAGTTGGGTTCATTGACACTGAAATCACACTGACAATATCGATAAAGACCTTCATGGAAACACGTCGTTTGCATTCATTTAAACGTTACGAAAGTGCGAAGCTCTGGCCGTATGGTTTTCATTATAAACGAATGACCTTTAACAATTCGTGGACTTTTAAAATAATGGAATAATTGTTTATAATAACGTTGTATTGTCATTGAAGGCAGACGATCGGTACATTGTTTTTGTACGCTGTTCAAAGTTTTAAATTATCGCTTGACAGTTGGGTAAACAGTTAAAGTAAAAATAAACATTACAACGTAATTATCTATACTAGTCTATACTATGATTATAAAGAGGTAAAGTTTGTAAGTTTTTGACGTTGTGAGGTAATCTCAGGAATTACTGATCTGATTTAAAAAAAAAATCTTTCAGCGTTATATAGCTCATTTATATATAATATATGCATACTCTTCTGTCATACTAACTCGAGCCGTCATTCAAGTTACAATAACTTCTAATAGAGTGAACCGATTTTAATGAAATAAAGACCAAGTTTTTCTCGAGGATACGCTGTGTATTTTATAATTGTGGTTTTACTGTGAACCCAGTACCTCAGCAGTGACGCATCTTCATACAAACAGATAGACAGACATTTTTATTAAATAATGCAAAACTATATTATTATTTATTCCGAGACACCTGCGACAATTTTTTTCATAAAAATCGAAAAAATACAGACGTAAGATTTACTTTAAATTATATGTATAGATACTCGAAGGAAATACATACTTTTAAAGGTCTAAGTAGAAATCCATACGAACTAATCAATTTAAAAAAACCTATTTACAAAATTGTTGATCATTGTTAGACCATCCTTCAATTATACACGCATAATGTCATATATACTAAATCTATATTGTTCAATAATACAAAACGGTCGTGAAAGAGTATGACGTCAGCCAACGGATTAAACAAAAATTATTGAAACTGCGCAGTAAACGCGGCCAAGTATCGGATATGAATTTACAAATGCGCAATTTTTATTTGCGATATCTTTTAAAATTATTTACGTTTACATAAAAAAAAAAAACATAGTCATGCATTCGAGAGTTCTATTCAAGTTTGAATAAGAGTAGAAACAGTTAACATGCTCAAAGTCATCTTTTTATTAAAAAATAAAATATTGTTTTTTTTCAGGCAACCAAAATTCTATTGTACAGTATTACTGTCATTATCGAGTGGGCAATGATATTACACCCGATTAAGCCTCCCACGGCAGTGGCTCAAGCCTAGGTTCGATCCTTCGGTATGGAGCCCTTGAGTGCGTTGCTTGTGCGATACGGTGACACACAAATATACATCATCGCTACAACACTACACGATCACCCCCACACACGTGCACGCCTACACGCTTACACATGAAAGTGGAAGGGTTTACTTTTTTTCCCTTATCGAACTGAAAAACTCAATTTTCCGATAATAAATATATGGAGGAGTTGTTGAAGCGTGTATGCTTGGTACACATATACGGTTCAACAACTCATACATATATGAATAGTTAGCTAGGTTAGCTAAGATAGGTCGCGATTTTGCATGCAACAGGCAACAGCCAAGCCGAGGTGTGCCGTGCACCCTTGAGCTGGTTGCCAAAATAAAATCGGCTGAGTGCCTTAAGCGCTCGCCTTAGTAGTCCGGTAAAGCTGATAAGACCTTGCTGGGTCAATAGCGTAGTCATTTCGAAAAAAATAAAAAAATATTACAAAATTCTTGCGACTATTTCAATGAACTAAGAAGATGGTGGCCGTTTTGTTAAAACTTTCCAGCGAGTTTTTTTTTATATGTTACGTAAAACACCACCAACAATACACAATATAGAGTTAAATAACACAAGAATATGAATAAAATATAAAGACCACTACATGACATTCCAATATCTCACCAATAACTGAAATATTTGTTTAATAACTGAAGATTGTAACTACCCCCGCCTAAATGATAAAATTGCTATTCTGTGATTCTTAAGTTGTAATTCAGTGTTTGTTTTTTTGTGACACGACGAGGGTTGCCAACCGTACTAATATATAGTATTGTACTATATTTCGGGTCAGCGTACTATATACTGTTGGAGAAATATATAGTACGCAAAAATACTATATTTTCAATACCGAACACAATGTAACAAACAAATATTCATTTTTAAAAATAACGCGCCTTTTCATTAAGTATTGAGTAAGACGAGTTCATGTAACAGAATGCCTGACTCCGAACGCATCTACAATCTTTTCTCTTTGGCGCCCACACTGATCTCTGTGATCTCTGTTCTCCATACTAACTGGAGGCGACCCTAGACACGACCTCCTTACTAGGAAACAATACTTCGTGACCCCCTAAGAGTTATTCAAGTATTATGTAAGCACTAAAGGGGGTGGGGGTCTTTGATTTCCTTATGTTTGATGACATAGGGGTTGGGGGATTCTGGTGGTGATTACGTCAGCAATATTTATTATTTACTTTTTCGGATTTTCTGTAAAATTTAGTTGTAACGTATAAATATTTACAAAGCATTGGGGGGGGGGGGGATAAGAGCTTTGCTTACTTTAGCTGACCGGCGTGAGAAAGGGTGTAGCGCTGGGGAGCTGGTCAGAAATTACAAAAAATCTGATTACTTGAACGGCCCCCTAGGTCTTCAGTGTTTCTAACCTGTTTTTTACGATACAAATATGAAATCTGTACAATGTATATAAAATACGTAATATATATATATACAGCCTTCAATTGCATAACGTTAACAAACATATATTTTGAGCCCTTTTTAGATTTAATCTACCCCCCCTCGGAAATAATACATTTTTCCGGATGAAAGGTATCCTTGTCCGTTAATATACCTCTGACGAAATGTACACAAAACAAACATACTTAGCATTAATAATAATACTTAGAATATCAAAACATGAACAGAATTTTGAACACAATTGAATTCTTTTCAAAAGTTAATGGTAGTTTTAAAAAAAAATGTTTTGGATTCATCACTTGATTCTATTGTGTATCCATTACTTTTCCAAACGATGATAGTGGGCATTTAACTATTCCTCATTATGTACAAACTATTGTACATTTAATTCAATAACACCCAGAAATATTACCACCCACAGTGTCGTATAAAATTAATTGAAAATTGTGTCATGAGTTGCGATAAATTTCTTTATTTTCGTAAATTTGTTTACTTGCAATTTGAGAGCCTTAAAAACTTATGTAACGGCCTATTTTTTGTTTCAAATTTATAATTAATGTCAATTTTCATTGACATATATTATTTTTATTATTATATAATTTAAAAAAAAGTGGCAAATAACCGAGTAGCCATAATGAAAACCTTGGATTATAGAAGTATACCCTTTGAAAGAAGAACCCTAATAAATTTCAAACTTAAAAAAATCAATGAACTATGGTCAAACGCCGACCACTGGGCGCCCACTAGTATTACTAATCTGCAAAACCTTTTTTATGTCAGTGGAGAAAAAAAAATCATACATAAATATACATGCATATTTTAAATGATATTTGGTGATGAATAATAAATTTATTAGGTCTATTGATTCTAAGTTAATTACATGATTCTGTATACAGGTGTATAGAAAAATATTTTTAAACCCTTTTAAAGTTAATTATATCGTTAAAATTAAAGCATTATCAATCGCATTTAATAGTTTTTTTATAAGCTAAAGAAGTATAATTTAAGTTTTATATTTGGTCTAGAAACTTTTTTACGCATTATTAAAGAGTATTAAAATTTTTGTAAACTCATTTTATACCCACCCTGAAGGGATCATTTAATTATTACGCAGACACTGATGAGGAGAGGGGGTCTCATTAATTTGCTATTTATTTACTACATTAGAATAGATTTTTATATGCATAAATGTTTACTTAATTATGTGGAGGAGGGTTAAGAACATTGCTTACTTTTGCTGACCACAAGGGAAGGGGGCGGCCAGAGATTACAAAAATTCTACTTACGTAATACTTGAATGACCCCGAACTAGAGGAAATTTATTTCCAAATTTTTTCATTCTGGTAACAAATTTGAACTGAAAAACCATCTTAGACAAAAAACGACCCTGATATTAATATTTACTACATACATAAATGAAAAGTGTACTTTTATTTTGTAGTATAGTTTATTTTTGCACCGGTCAGTTGACTTTGTAAAAGAAGTTACCTGGTGACATGTATTAATAGATAAATAGCTTTGTTAGAAATCTATTAGCTGTTATTCAGACTGCATTTTTTTACCTTTAAGATCAGTAACAAGAAAAGTATAAACAGGTAGATATAAATAAATCGAGGCCAAACAGACTAAGAGTAGAATTTTATACTTAACTGCAATATTAATGACCTTGCAACAGACGAAATGAACTCAATAACTACAAATATATAGATATGTTTACATTGCTATATAACTACAGAAAAAGCTACATATACATACAGGGTTTATTGCGGAAAACGCTGCTTTCTATTCAATAGAAACGTCTAACAAGTACCATGACCTAGCCTATTGAATGCATATATACAGTAACGACAATTAAAACACTCACAAACGCAAAACAATGAGAACACAACAACATTGTACTGAAACACTTAATCGTAATAAATAATAATATACGCAGTAATTCTCGTTTCTCGGTTAGCAACAAAAGACCGGCCGATACCACCAACTGCGTCGCAAATGCTCAAATACATTTGCGGGACGCAACGTACTAACCGAATAACCTCAAAACAAACGCTTTTACTCAAATGTAATTCACTATAGTGATACCGCTTTAGGTTGATTTCCATTTAAAATTTAATAGATCGACTTTTCTTTAAAAAACAATGTCGGAATACAAGGTTACTTACGCTTAAAAGATGTTATTAGCGAGTAGTGACCGCACTGACGCTTGATCCAACGCACACTGCGCGCGTCTCGTCTGCGCAGTGGGAATGACCGCGTCTACACTTTTTTTTTAAATCAACTCTTTTTGAAACACTGCGATCTCTTCGTAGATTAGTTATGTTGTGCAGTCGACTCACCGATGTGTCGCAACAACGCTTATTGTAGTACCCCCCACCTTCGGCAATGTGACCTTATCGTTTGGCTGCACTCGGTAACAGGGAATGCAATATAAAGATATGCTTGTGTAGGCAGCCAGTTATGTGTGTTGTTGTTATAGGCGTTTATCAAAAAGTCTGAATACTTTTCGATATATATTTTTAACAGAAATAGGTATTTATTAAGTTGCTTAAAATGATAGTGACAGCAGTAAAGTAAAATATATACTACATGATAAGTTATGTTATTTGGAGATTGAAAATATAAAAATATATGATTACTTACTTGAACATTCTCCATATTATTATTTATTTTAATACACAGAAAAATAAAGAGAGTGGAATGCCTTACAATGGGTAGATAGGCAGATAATGACTTATCAGTACGAACATTGCGCAAAGTTTGTCAAAACACGCAATTTGATTACATAATCTATGTGTCGCATGAACAAATTCTACTTTTTTTACATATTTGTTGAGTTTCATATGCGATGTACTAATTTAAAAATTATTACCATTTTTAAGTGATAGGAAGTGATGACCCAAATCACAAAATATCTCTGCTTGAGTAAAAAAAAAATTAAAGATATTTTTGCTGGATTAGTTGAAAAACTAGACACTGCTGTATATTCCAGTCATTCGAATGAGCAAAAAGTTAAAACCAGGCAGACGTTGGACGGGAAGGGTGGGAAAACAAGCCATGTTAAAATACAAAAAGATAAAATCTGTCCTTGACAATGAAAATAATAATTGTCTGATATAAACATTGCATTAATATACATAGGAGTTAGAATGGATAGTTCGATATTAAAAAAATATTGACAGAATGTGTACTAGAATATTGAGCGATTGGCTAATGGAAATTAAGTTATTACTATCCCAAGAAGTAATTCTGCTGGGTTATACGATGGTGTTATGTTGAGAGAACCTACAAGCAAGAATTCGTTACCATCATAAAAAGGTACAAGTAATGAACAATTGCCGACTGTGAATGACACTTCTGTTGCAATATCCCATACAATTAATGAGATCAAGGGACATATTGGAAGCAGCGACCGTTTGAAGCAGATCTTAAAACATAAACCTCATATGAAAGCTACTGGAAGGGAAAATAATTAAAATTTTGCTGTAATACCTCAAACACATTATAACATTATTTTTTTATATCATAGGAGGCAACCCAACGAGCGGATCACCTGGTGTTAAGTGATCACCGCCGTCCATAAATACTAACAACACCAGAAGAGTTGCAAGTGCGTTGCCAGTCTGTGTTTAGGGGAATGAGGGAAAGAGGAAAATGGTCAGTGGAGAGGTAAGGGAGAGGGAAGGTGGGCTTCCGACACTCTCACTGACCGAAAGAAACGCAACAATGTAAGCATTGTTACATACCGTCGATTTTCTGTGGGTCGGGTGGTACTTCCCCGGATGAGCCGAATCCATTCATGCTGAAAACAATGATGGCTCTACCACCTACAAAAGTCTAATTTAAATAGTAATACGAATTATAAATCACACTGCACCTAACCAATGTGAATAGATTTGGCTACATTTTTTGAAATCAAAGAAGACATTTTTTCATAATTATTCGTTTCTCATTTAAATCAATTTTCTTTCAGTTTTACTATATAACCATACACTACTTTTTAACTACAAAAAAACGGAAATACTATTATTAGTAACATATATTTATGCGACTAGATCCAATGATATTACAAATAATTGGACTAGATCACTATCACTAGTTACAAAGTGATAAAGGATCCCTTTATTTGTCGAGTTTTGGCAATGTCAACATAAAAATAAAAAATATTTGAAATATTTAGTTTATAAGAGAACTAGCCTCTGCCCGCAACTTCGTTCGCGTGGAATACGTATGGGCTAACGTTAACACGCAGCGGAAGCTCTCGAGTGGGAAAAAATCCCCGATTTTTAAATATGGAAAGAAAAATGTTCAAATCGGACCAGTAGTTCCTGGGATTACCCCCTACAACGTCACAAACTCACAAACTTTACCTCTTCATAATATTAGTAAAAAGACAACGTTTTGTATATTTACTATATGTACGGTATACCTGCGACATAGCAGACTGATCGTAAAACGATTTCGTTCGTAGTCTTACTGCGTAGTACTGTATTGCGCTTCACCCTTGTGGCTGAACTGCGCATTTACTAGCCTAGGTCAAGGTATAAAAACGTTGTAATATACAATTTCTTCATGCATGCAACGAAACTAACTTGGTCATTTAATCGTCTGATTTAAAGTAGACAATATGGGAATTGGTTATACGACTTGGTTTTCTACACATCTCTCCACAATCTGTTTATGTGAAGAACGGATGAAAATGTAAAATTTAATGTAATGCGTAATTGAGAACAAACATTTAACGTCGTCTAGTCAAAAATACAGTATATGAAAATCGAGCATATAGAATCTTATTTCCTCAAAGAAACCATATTAGTGTAATATAATGCGTAACTGAGAACAAGAATTAGATGTCTTCTGGTCAAAGAAGAAAATATGGGAATCGGTCATATAGTCTTGTTTCCTATACTCCACTCCACAATATATTTTTGTGAGCAATTATTGTAATGTCAAAAATAATATATTTCGTAACTGAGAACAAGAAAGAAAAAAGAACTGAAGTGGTTTCACACGTTTACAATTTCAAAATAATCTATTTAAGTGTGGCAGACTCTGAACAAGACCTATTTCTGTCGCAAAACAGCAGTGCTTGCTCTACTGCGTTCCAGTTAACAGAGTGCGGTTCGTAACATGTGCTGAGGCATGAGGCGTCCTAACCCATACCTCAAGACAAAATGTAAATAAATAATGAAGTGCTTTTTTGGCGGGAACTTAATCTAACCTAACTTTCATATTGTATTCATAATCTTGTGTTAAATGATTCTATATTTTGTAGTACTGGTGACATTTTACGTATGTAATATAGTTCAGTTATTACAAGTGACGGGGATGAATAATAATACCACGGAGTATGAATTCTGGGATGCAACAAAAACTTAGGCCGGTAAAGCACTTGCGACTCCCCTAGTGTTGCTAGTGCGTATGGACGAAGGTGAACACCTGTTCGTTTGTCTCCCATGAATTAAAAAAAAGACGCAGGAAATCGCTAGACCAAGCTAGCACATTATCTATACTAGTCTATACTTCTATACTAATGTTATAAAGCTGCAGGTTTAGTTTCCTTTTTTTTTTCGAACTGACTACGCAATTGACCCAGAAAGGTCTTAACAGCTTCACCGGACTACTGTTAGTTACCTTGAACGCGCTAATCTCTGGGAACTACTATTCCGATTTGAAAGCCTATCAGTTTAGATAGCTCATTTATTGAAGAAGGCTATATCAACACACTAATACCAATAGGCGGAGCAACAGTTAATATTTTTTTTTTGAAGCCCGACATAGTGATTGCACTATGCCTGATGGTAAGCATAGTACAACCCAAAAACAGTGGCGACTACCGAAAGACAGATTATCCATCGCTGCTCGCCGCTGTCATGCCGGCCATAATGACGAAAGTCATCCGGTACTGGATATGCACAGGCTGATCCCGAAACGCAACGCGCAGAAGCGAGTCACTATGACGGGCTTTTTCGCCATGTACATGGTGGTTGCGACCCAGTCAGGCTGTAAAACCCTACCACCCCGCTATCGCCATTGCCTCGTTCGTTGATCAGCAGGGTGCACCACGTGCAGGTGAGGTTGGCTTGGGTGTCTCAAGTTTTAAGATGTTACTCGACACCCCTTACACCCCAAAATATAATAATGTTTCAAAATCCGTTTTTTTGACGTGACAACGTCTTATAAATTGGTTTGCCGGGTGACACTTCAAGAAACTGCGTTACGCTCCGCTCACGTTATGCGCTAACAATGAGAGCGAGTGAGAGGCACGCGTCCCTTCCACTCGGGCATGGTTAGCCCGCCTAAGAGCGAGAGAGACTACTATACGAATGAATATTCACATTAAAATTATTTTACCACTCAAAGTCGTTGTCACGTAAAACTTTCGCCCGTATACCGACTTTACAGGCAACCAATTTTTTTTATTTTTGAGAGTTTCGCTGCGTGTTAACGTTAGCCTAAAGTAACTATTCCACGTGGACGAAGTCGCGAGCAGAAGCTAGTGACCACATAAAATAATGTATTCTAATGACAATTAGAAATACACTAGTTTGCAACGAGTGTGATAAGTTTGAGGACATCTATCATTTTTTATACAGTGTAAAAAAATGAAATTGAAAGTATACGTTTTGTTAAAGAATATAGTATCAATACCGGTAATGTGGGTGTTTATCACAGCATTCCTTGTAGCCCGGTAAAGCTGTTAAGGCCTTGCTAGGTCAATAGTGTAATCAGTTCGAGAAAAAAAACAGCATTCCTACAGAATCGACATCAGAGTGTTCCAAAAGGCTATGTAGTTAATTTAAATTTAGCAACTAGTAAATTTATGTTTTTACATTTAAAAATTTTAGTTGTATGTAGATGTGTAACGTACGATGGGGATGACATATCAGAGATGATAAAAGCCCCCAAAATAAAATAAAGAGAAAAAAAAGAACGCATATTTTAGTTTACATTATGGTTTTTTTTTAAGTTATACTTCTTTTGGCGCGTTAGGGAAAAATGATGACAGTAAATTTTACGATGCGCGCGCACACCGTCACGAAAAACCGACACCCTGAAGTTATTACGATGCGCACGCACATAATTTGTTTCTTTGTATTTGCTGTTTGTATTTCTTTGTATTAAAACTTTCAATGTATTAAATACCTTTTTTCTATTGTTAGTGTCTTTTTTTCTACAAACATAGAATAAGGCAAAAGATAAAATATTTGAAAAGATTTTTATCTTGTTACGCCAAAGAAGTATAACTTCTAACGCGTGTACATAAGTACACACATACTTTTTTTCGAACTGACTACGCTATTGGCCTTGCAAGGCCTTAACAACTTCACCGGACTCTTGTTATGAGTTGTTGACGTTTTGACGGCTATACACAACAAATTCTGGAACCGCTTCGCTCTTGTCTAGTAAGAAGTTAGGAGATCTACTTTGAGTATAATAAATCGGATTCCAGCATGATTATCGAAAATAGAACACGACATACAGAGATACGAGTACAAGAGTTTAGTACATTGAGTGCACCAACTTGAAGTGATCGTGCAGTTACTATCTTATCTGAAGGCAGATTCAATAAAGCGGATTGTACACTTTCAACAAACTTCAAATGGCCTGCAAAGACGTGAACATAAATAACCGAAAGTCAGGCGTGAAGGCTTAAAGTAACTGATAAAAATTGGCTTCAGTGTATTGATCGTCTTTGAACATTATTCAACATCTATTTAACTCAATATCAATATTCATCAACTAGAGTCCAGTAAGATTGACAGTAATTGGCGAGTGATCTATGTCACTCATAAAGTTTACGGTTGAATTTTTGGCGGGATTTTAGTCTGTTATGTAGTGGATTTTATATTTTATTCATAATCTTGTGTTATTTGATTCTATATTTTGTAAGCTTGGTAGTGTTTTACGTAATATAGTTAGTTTATTGCGCATAAGTGAAGGGAATGGAAAATAATACCACGGTGCATGAAATTCTGAGATGTCACAAAAACTCCCTGGAAGGTTCGAACAAGAGAGCCACCATTTTCTTAGTATATTGAAATAATCACATGACGCTTATAATATTATTAACTACACGACAGTGGCAGTAATAATCTGAAAGATTGGTTGCCAAAAATAAAGATAAAAAAAGGTTTACGGTTTCAATGGGCATTTTCTGGGAGACATTATGGTTAAAATGGAACATAGTTTACAAAGATTTTCTGTAAGCAAAGTGTATTCTTGCATTATTTTTTTTGATTGTTTACACTTCTGTGCCTAAAATTTCATGTTAATATTATAAACAATGGAGATGAAGTAAAAGTCAGCTAGTATATCATAATTCTATAGAAACTGTCTAGGATTATTTTCCGGAAAACTATGAATTTATTTTACATTAATTTATGTCCTATATTTAATACCTAATACGTGCGCTTAATACAAAATTAATCTTCGTAACAATAAAACATAATACATAGGTAATTATGTTATTTTCTACCAGTGAAAGAGTGTTCAGATTTGGCATAGTACCTCCGCAGATAACCTGGTACAAACTGTATAAATGTACCTCTTTACAACAATAGTAAATACAAATAAATATGTATATATATTCCTTCCGTCTGTGTTTATCTCGTTACAATGAAACTAAGATAAGGTAATCCGACATGTTGCTGTTTCGGGTGGTACCTGCACCGGATCGCTCGTAGGGAGCCGACCACCGCCTGCCATGAGTGCGGCGCTGAGGAGGATACCGCGCAGCACACTCTCTCTGAGTGTGTTGCGTGGGAGGTGGAGCGCCGCACTCTGGCGGCGGTGGTGGGGGAGGATTTGTCGCTGCCGAGCGTGGTTTCGTCCATGCTCGGCAGCGAGCAGGCGTGGCGAGTAGTGGCCTCCTTTTGCGAGGAAGTCATCTCACAAAAGGAGGCGGCGGAGAGGGCCCGCGAGGCGGACCCCCTCAGCGGCCGTCTTCTCCAACGGAGGACCGGTAGGAGGAGGCGGCATTTTGCCCAACTCCTTCTGCCACCGTAGCCGGACCTGAGGGGATGTAGTCGGGGGGCTCATCCCCTCATTGCACAGGTCCGGCGGACGAGGGGAGGCAGCTGGGTACACACCATCTATATGTAGGAGCTCGGTGACCACCTTCCATCAGGCGGACCGTTGGGGCGGCTATCTAAGGGGAATAGCTTAGCACGATCGCTTGCTGCCCCAACACTACGGTGTGTCGGTACACCGTGGGGTTTTAGTCCGTGCAAGCCGGACATAACTCATCCTCTCCCCCGGGAGGGTGGGTATCCATAAGGGATTTCCCCAGATAAAAAAAAAAAAAAAGTTATTGTTTACTGCTTTTAAACATTTCTGAATGAGTGCAATCATTTTATTTTAATATGGGTTCGTGCCGCAGCGCGGGACGGAGGACGCCCTCTATGACCTGGTGACACATATCAGGACGAGGATGGAGGCGAAGGAGATCGTCGTCCTGGTGTCGCTAGACATAGAGGGTGCTTTCGATAACACGTGGTGGCCGGCTCTGAAGTCCCAGCTCGTGGCCCTAGGGTGTCCTCAGAACTTATACGGTATGGTCTTGTCGTACCTTGCGGACCGGAAAATCGAGCTCAGCTATGCCGGTGCACGGTTGAGTCGGGATAACTCCAAAGGTTGTGTCCAAGGTTCCATTGCTGGACCAACCTTTTGGAATATCATTCTCGACTCCCTGCTGGTGGAGCTCGAGTCCGCGGGAATGTATTGCCACGATTGCCTTCGCGGACGATGTCGTCCTGGTTTTCTCCGGGTTGAAGATCGAACCCGTGCAGGACGAAGCAAGCCGAACTCTGCAGACCGTGGTGGACTGGGGCGTCAGAAATAAGCTGTCGCTCGCACCTCGCAAATCAAAGGCGATGGTGCTGACGCGACGGCTTAAATTGGACGTCCCAGTCATCACCATGGATGGAGTTCGGCTGCCGATGGAAAAGTCCATCCGCCTGCTGGGCTTGACCATAGACCGGAAGCTCACCTTCCAGGAACACGCCACTGCTGCTAGTGCCAAGGCGGCAAACATCTATAAGCGGCTGGCGTGTACTGCGAGGGTGAGCTGGGGTCTGAACCCGGAGATAGTCAGGACGATATACACGGCGGTCATTGAGCCGATCGTGCTGTACGCCGCAAATGTATGGGGTCCCGCTGCGAGCAAGCTTTCGATAAAAAAGAAGCTCGACAGTGTGCAGCGGGGCTTCGCGCAGAAGATTTGTCGGGCGTACCGCACGGTCTCTCTGACGGCCGCGCTGGTCTTGGCAGACTTGCTCCCGCTGGACCTCCGAGCCATCGAGGTGCACAGGCTGTACCGTGCAAAGAGGGGGGATTTACGGGACGACATCGTGGTCGACCGACAGCTCGAGCGGCCTGTCCGCGCCTGCGTATACCCGCACCCAGCGCAGTGCGAGGGCGAAGCTTTTGAGTGCCTGGAAGCCTCCCCGGAGTTGAGCGGCTCCCAGATCTACACCGATGGATCTAAGATCTCTGGCGGTGTGGGAGCCGCTCTGACTTGGTACAAGGAGGGGCAGGAGTACAGGTACCGAACGTTTCGCCTGGAGCCCTTCTGCACGGTCTTCCAAGCGGAGATGCTGGCGCTGCTGAGGGCGATCCAGGTGGTTCAGAAAGCGAAGGTCCGGGACGTCGGCATCTACAGCTACTCAAGGTCGTCGCTGGAGATGCTGGCGAACCCGGCCCCGCCTCACCGCTTGGCCCTCGCGGCACAGCGAACTCTGAGGGAGATCCGTGCAGAGGGAGGTTCTGTCCGCCTGCACTGGGTGCGGGCACACGTAGGGACTGCGGGCAACGAGCGAGCTGATGAGCTCGCAAAAAAGGCCACTCATAAGAAAGCTGCGGCCGACTACGATCGGTATCCGATATCATTTGCAAAGCGCCAGATACGCGGGGCCTCAGTGAGGACCTGGCAGGAGCGATATGAGGCCTCCATCACGGGGGAGGTGACGCGGGCGTTCTTCCCGAACATAGAGGATGCACATCGCATCCTCAGGAAGACAAGCCTAGCGCCCTCCCACGTGCAGGTGTTAACCGGCCATGGGGGCTTCGCAGCGTATCTGCACAGTTTCAAGCTGAAGGATAACCCCGCGTGCGCTTGCGACTCGGGTACCGCCGAGACAGTCTACCATCTTATAACAGACTGTCCCAGATTCGGCTCGTCCCGTAACGACTTGGAGAGTAGAACCGGGATGAGGATGAGCGTTGAAAATCTTCCTTCACTTCTGAAGGAAGACGAGCACCGCGCAGCCGCACTGGAATTTCTAGCGGGAATTACCAGGGTGGCAGGCGCCAGGAACAAATGAAAGTCAGTAAAAGAAAGGGAACGAAAATATACTCTTAAAACTGGCAAAGTAAAAAATTCCGACTGTCTAAAAACTAGACTGAAATAGCTCAATAAATAGAATAAGTATAGCATCAAGAAATCCTGTAATGACTTGTGATAATAAAAAAAAAAATAGTATTTAGTAAATTGTAACAAAATGTGATAAAATCTGTGATGAAATAAAATAAATAAAACTATGTGAAATAAAATATAAATACGATAACAAAATTAAGGATAACGTAGTATATAGCAAAATTGTAATAAAAGACAAAACAAAAAAAAAAAAAAAAAAGGAAAACAAGACAAAATAATGTAATAGAAAAAGATGAAATAAAGAAAGAAAAAGCCAAAAGAACAAGGCGAAAATAAATAAAGAAAAGAGTAACCAAGGTCTCAGATCACGTCTGAGGAAAGAAGGGGGACTAGTAAAAAAAAAAACATTTTACAGTAGGTGGCGTGCGCATTGACGTCACAGACTAAAAGACCGCAAAAAATCGAACAATAATTTCTAAAATTTTTTTTTTAATGACATCGCTGTTGACTGGGAATGGTCTTCACAACTTCACCGAACTATGAGTTTCTAAAATGAGTCACCCTAAATATGAAACAATAACCTCTGCCTACGACTTCGTTCACGTGGAATAATTACTTTCGGCTAACGTTAACACGCAGCGGAAGCTATCAAGTGGAAACAATAACGATTTTGAAATATTCTTCACTGGTGCTTCGCTCCTATTGGTCTTAGCGTTATGATATATAACACTATATAACACTGAACAACTTTTTCAAATCGAACCAGTAGTTCCTGAGATTACCCTCTACAACGTCGTAAACTCACAATGTCACCTCTTTATAATATTAGTATAAATTATAACTACGCATTTTACTATACAGTTGAGAGAGTAGCCCAAGCTTAAACCTACATGATGTTTACAATATAACTGCGTGTGGACAGATAATAAATAAAAGTACACAATTACCCACCTATTTGTGTGTGACCTTTTTACACTCTCGGAGTTGCAGACATATAAATCATATAAAATCAAAACATTGGTCTGATTTCTAATGTGGCAATTGAAAAGAAAACCGAAAATATTGTAATTGTATTCATAATTAATTTATAATCAATTTTCAGTATTGCAACATAATCAAAGCTATCAAAAATAAACAAAACAATTTCTGTGGTGAAATATTTAAAATTTATAGGGATATTATAACTGAGGTGTCTATTTTTAATGTCAATATAACAACAGCACTTTACTTATAACAAGAGAGCAATGTTAATTTTTTAGTCTGTCTGTTTGTTCCAGCTAATGTCTCAAACGGATTGACTCATTTTATCGAAACTTGTACTGGCAGATAGCTGAATTTATAAGGAGTATTCTACTAAAAAAATTAGGGTTCTGTGCAAATATAATCTATACTAATATTATAAAGAGGTAAAGTTTATGAGTTTGTGACATATAATCACTCTAAAACCACTAGGAGTGGGGCGCCAATAAGGAATGTTTAACAATCGTTTTTTTCTTCTTCAAAGCTTCTGCTGCTTGTTAGCGTTAGTAACTATTCTATGCGGACGAAGTTGCAGACAGAGGCTAATCTTTTATAACGACAAAAACACAGATGAAGTCACAGGGGACTGCTAGTATTTATGTAACACCTCACAATATGGTTAATAATGGGAGCATGCTTAGAATAGAGCCTTTATATAATATCAAAACTATATGTTATAAAATTATTTGTGAAGTGAAAAACAACTTATAATCTTTGATATTCCATTGTTAAAATAATGGTTATAATTAACATTAATTTTAATAGGTGGTTCAGAGAACATACTAAAATACCTCTTTCATATAAATATTTTTTTTATACATAACTGTTACAGCTAGTGACATCTATTATTTTA
Organism: Antheraea mylitta; assembly: GCA_014332785.1. Taxonomy (NCBI): domain Eukaryota; kingdom Metazoa; phylum Arthropoda; class Insecta; order Lepidoptera; family Saturniidae; genus Antheraea; species Antheraea mylitta. The sequence goes on from JACEII010000016.1 coordinate 2,582,731, forward strand.
AGTATATACTACATCTGATATATATTTCATTATTGAAATAAAAGTTCAAAGAAAATTCTACTAGATGACGCTAGTAGTAGTGAATTGATTTATAAAAGAATTACCCTGAATTTGTCTAGTGGCCCCAATATATTTAGATAACCTATGCCTGTTAACAAATTTCAGAGGAATAATGAATTAATTCTAAATGTTTTCACATATGTAAATGATTTTGTAATGTTGTAGAAGTACTGATGGTATATATAGATTATTATTTAAGTATTTACAATAAATATATTATTCATAGTATTTACAAATGATTTTTTACAGGATAATGTGTAAAGCATTGAATAAATCATTTTTACTAATGTTTAATTAAGGATTACATATTTTAGCAATTAAGAGAAGAATACAAGAAGCAACCCAAAGTTTAACATTTAAATGTAAAATTATGCTTTATTACATAAATGTTTGATTTGGCAAACAAAGCAGTATAAATGTATTACCTAAATAAACAGCTGTTGTTAAAAGCCACCTTCTGCAATATTAGAATTGAATAAATGTAATCAACATATCAAACGAATTTCTGAAAAACATGAATCTTATAACAAAATTTGTCGATTTGTTTATTTATAAAGCTGATGAAACATTCCATTTTGTTGTGCAATAAAATTTGAAAATGGATTATTAATTATACCTTGTCATGAAACACAATGTAACATTGATGTTTTTTGCACTTTGAAATAAGGTTCATTTTGTATTGATAAGAAACTAAATATTGCATTGCCAGCTTGATAACCGTGATTGCGAATTCCACATATAAATAAACAAGCATAACAAAGAGAATCCGACTCACATTTTGAGACTCCTCTTCCAAAACAGCCATGGCTTCAAAATCGATGTTCATTTTTCGCTTCACTTCTTCGTTTCAATAACCAGATAAACGTATTACAATGCAAAATAATAAAGGACTAACAAGGAAATTGGTCAATGTGTCTCAAAAGCAGTTTCCAAGGTATTGTTTACAAACTGGCAAGGTCATTTGACATATTTTGGTAAATACAAATACACGAAGTGTGTTCTTGATGTTGTGCTTTATTATCTATAGTCTTTGGTTAGTCGATTAAATAATATAAGTACTGAACATAAATAGTAACAAAAGCAACACTACTAGCATAGACAAAGAATACGAAACAGTGTTGCCAACGTTTAAAAAAATTACGTCAAATATTTTCGACCTCGTCAATACCTTGCTGTAGTTAGCTGTGATAAAAAATTCGTAGTTTAATGTTTTTCCATTGAGCCTATGATGTGGCCTCTATGAACTGTTAATCAATTGGTCAGTCGATATTCTAGGATGTGTATTGTGTGTAGCTTTTCGGCGGTGATTTCGTATTATTTAGCGCGATTAGTATATTAGTGTCATTGACAGAGTTCAAGATGCGTTTCGGTGTAGTTTTATATTGGTGCGTATTTACTTTTCATCTGTGTAAAGCGAACGATATTGAAAGGACAGAACCTAGAGATGGTGGAAGGCGAGACAAATGGGGCCCGATGAGAAGCGGATCTTTTGCAAATGACTTGGCTGTCACCGCATCAAATGAACAGAGTAAGTTCTCACGACCCTGAATTTGAACATTTTTTGTGGCTGCCGAAGACACCTGTTGGCGTCTCGTATCGATGTCATTGTACCAGAAAATAGATTTATTTTTTATTTATATATTTTTGCGAACGGAGTAGGTATCGGCGATTCGTTATCTTTTGTTGTATCAACTTTATACGTGAAATTGAATCATTTGTTACGGGTATAAAATAATCAGCAAGTTTTTAAAAACAATAGATTGATAAGAAGTGCTAGTTATTTTTCCTTAAGCTATATCGCAAATTACTATTAAATTAATCATTCTACTATTTATTTTCAACATGTTATTTATAATTAGTACAATTGTATTTAAATTGTGCAAATTAGTACAATTGTAATTAAATTGTACAAATTACTATATACTAGGTATATATAAATACTTTAATTACTTAAATTAGTACTTAGGTTAGTGTATATTGTTGAGCAAATGTTTAATTTTTGTGTAGCATGCACATAAATTGATTTACCAGATGTTTTCCCTTAAAAGGGCATGTATATAATAAATATATTACATGACACTTGTTGACCATGACTTCTCAGTGACTTGGCTTTAAAATTAAATGCTACTTCTCCAGTTATGAGTATAATAATCTAAACCCTTAAAAGTTTTCATTTATAGTATATCAATTAGTATTAACTTATTGATGCTGTAAAATTATTCTACTTTATGTTATTATTTATTTAAATGGTTTAATAGATTTCTTTTAATAGTTATAAGTGTACTTTGGTAGTTCTGAGTGATAGTAGAATCTGGTAGATGACAGTGTTGTCAAGGTCTAGATATGTTTTAATGTTCCAATCAAGTGTGTTTATTTTTATTTTTAGATTTGTCACATAGATATATACAATTGTAAACTTTCAGGCTCACAGCACCTCTCAATTTTCTCTAATTACTATTTTAAAGGTATTAAGGTCTGTGGTTCAGAGTTTGAAATTGCCAATACGTTGTGGGCTGATGTGGTGATTACACCCCTAAGCTTCCTTCAGGAAGAGACCTATGGTCCTGCAGTGGGTCTCTTACAGGCTGATGATTATCATTTATCACATATGTGGAAACATATTACCATACTACAAATCTTATTGGGAAAACAAATAATTCATAATTATTATAAAGAAAATGTTTGAGAACCACTGTTCACTTAGCAAACTTAAAATCTTTTTATCAGTTTAATTTCAAATGACTCATATGTTCTAATTTGGTGTTTGTTTTCATGTCTGATATATATATTTACATAAAATATGAAGACTGAATATACTGCTCTAGTTTCTGCATATCAGTGAATGGTCTATAATTTCTTAGACTTAATCAAAGCTAGATTAAAAATTTCACTATAGTAATTTGAGATATACAAATTTTCTACAAAGATGGGCTTAGTGTAATACAATACAGTTATGTATAAATAAAATATATAAAGAAATAATAATCACTATGCAGTATAAAACAAAGTCCTCTGCCACATCTGTCTTCTGTTCACGATAAACTCAAAAACGACTGAACGGATTTTCATGCAGGTTTCACCAGTAAATAGAGTGATTCATGAAAAAGGTTTCAGTGTATCATTTATTAAGGTGTTTTTTATTGGGTGTGATAATGTCCTCCGGGCCTGCTAATACATTCATAAATGTCTTCAATGTTGATTAGTATATGTAGTATGATTTAATTTTTATTGAATTTTCTAATTATTTTGGTGATATCTATGTATTTTCTTAATTTATTATCTACACATCAAAACTACCATTTGCTTATGGCTTCGCTCACATTAATGTGGACTTGAACTATCTTTCATGATAAGTACACACTCGGGATAACAAATACCCTTTATTTTTTTGTACTTAAGGAAGTGTATCCAAAACTAAATGATGATCTTTTAAATAGTTCAAAGAGTGAAAGCATATCAAAGAAACAAAGGATCAAATTCGTATTTGCATTTATATCTAATTAATAAGGATGGATGTTGATATATCGGTAATTGATAAACTTCAACAAGACTTAACCAAGCAATATGAAAGTTATTGTATCCAATTGTGATTTGGTGCAATAGTTTTTTTAGTTTTAGAGTAGGTTTTATGCTATTGATTTTGCTATAATGCATAGGATGATACTAGGCAATGTTATATGATATTAATATTTGATGTAGATGTTGTAAATGGTGTTGACCAGTATAGAATATGCAATGGTCAAGACCAATTACCAACATCACTCGACCCAGTCATAAGAGTAGACTTTTAGAAAGAATGTCGATTTCATATTGAAGATCTTTCATATTGGAGTGATTTCTCCAAAATTGAACCCCTAAGGGTGTGTGTATATAATACACTGAAATAACATTTAAATTGAAGTAAAATAAAATACTGCAAATTTTATGATCTATGTGAGAGAAGCAGCTTATGAAAAACAAATTATGTATGTAAATATTATCCAATACGAAATATATATAAGAGTTCTTAAAGTATATATGTTTGGTACACATATATGTTCCAACAACTCATATATGTATGAATAGTTAGCTTAGGTCAGCTCAGATAGGTCGCAAATTGCACATATCAGGCAACAGCCCAAGCAGAGGTGTGAAGCGTTAGCCTTAGTAGTCCGGTGAAGCTTGTAAAACCTTGCTAGGTTAATAATGTACACTATGTAATTTTTAATGAATGACAATATAATCTATATAAAATTAATAATAAGTATATTAGAGGAAGTTTGAAAATAGTTCCAGTGACAGAGAATCTTTTTTTTTTTGCGTGGGGAAAACCCTTATGGATACCCAACCTCCCGGGGGAGAGGATGGGTTATGTCCGACCCGCACGGATTAAAACCCCACGGTGCATCGACAGACCGTGATGTTGTGGCGGCAAGGGATCGTTCTCCGCTATTCCTCTTGAATAGCCGCCCTAACGGTCCGCCCGGCGGAAGGTGGCCGCCGGACTCCTACCTATAGAGAGGCAGCTGGGTACACACCAGCTGCCTCCCCTCGTCCGCCGGACCTGTGCAATAACTACATCCCCTCAAGTCCGGCTACGGTGGCAGGAGGAGTTGGGCAAAGCGCCGCCTCCTCCTGCCGGTCCTCTGTTGACGAAGACGGCCACTGAGGGAGTCCACCTCGCGGGTCTTCTCCGCCGCCTCCTTTTGCGAGATGACTTCCTCGAAATCCTCTCCTACCACCACCACCAGAGTGCGGTGCTCCACCTCCAACGCAGCACACTCAGAGAGTGTGTGTGTGATAGATTACAAGCTTTTTTTTAGTTTTACTTCTTGCACATCTGGTTTCTATCTAAAAAAAATTAACACAAAAACTTAATTTAATATAGAAACTACAATCTTTATAAGCAGTACACATTCCGCTATATGTACTTTCTTTTCTTAGAATAGTGAGAAAAATGATGTAGTACTTATGGTTCTTTTGTATACATAATAATAAACAATAATAAAGGTCGCAGAGGAAGTAGGGGTTATCCGCTTGTGCTTCATTTTTCTTATCAATTCAACTGTGATATTAATAATATTATTATGCATTAATAACTTTATTTGTATTAATTAATGGTAAACACTAAAAACCAGTCTTTAGGTAGATCTCTACTTAGCAAAGGTCAGTTATAATACAATAGTATACCTACCTATTTATTGACAGTATGTACCATATTTATGTTGCTGATGCAACAAATTATATAAATGAAGGGTTGCACATCTCTGACCTTGAAAATAATTAATTTCTCACAATATATTAATGTTCCGTTTGTGCTTTGGCTAACAGTCAAAATATCAACTATGTAATAATGTAAGACTTTGAATAAAGCAATAATTTCACGGCACATTTTGATAATGATATGTAGCCGTTAAAATTGTGTGGTTAATCTAATTAAAATATCTATTAAGATAATGCTATTGATTTAGTTATGGTCTGTGACTAATCATATTTAGACATGTATTTTTTTTATTGGTTGCTTAAGTATTATAATAGAGTTTCATCACATTAAAAATCGATTACTTGATGGTTGGTGACGTGTAAATAATACTTGTTTATGGATAAATAAATATTGAAATCTGTTGATCAACATTTTGTTCCATTATGTCACCGCCACCATATTTCAAGAGTAATATAAATAGTGATACAGTTAGTGTCACGCGTACCGGTATTAGCTGGTGTAGTAACCAAGTAGGGTGGTTAGGTTAGCTGAATAGGTTACAAACTAGTCAAAGTAACTCCTTTTTAGTTTTGGGATCTGTAAATGTAGTCTGAGAACTAACAGCAGCGATCAGCGTTTAGTACGCGTCCGTCTCTCTAAACAGAACGCATGCCCATCCACGCCCTTGTAACCACAGCTTACGCCGCCATGACCTGGCTGTCAATTTTGCTCCCGCACACTCGCCGTGTCCCCCTTAATAGCGGCTTAAGCCTACGTTCGATCCCGGGAGTGAAGTGTTTGAGCGCGCTACTATCACAATAAATTGATGCTGAAAATGTTCAATCACTAATTGAACAACACAACACACACAACACCCTCTCCCATAGACACACAGGTACACATATGGTGGAAAGGTTTTATTTTGTTCCTTTACTTTCGAACTGGGTTATTTCAGATTTGCCTAGTTGTCAGATACGAAATACATTTTTGAATCCGTGAGGCATACACTTGTGTGTTTCTGTGGGAAGTTCTAACGCTCCGCGTATCTCGCGTATTACCAGAGGACCTCGTAAACTTAGCAAGTGATAAGTTGGGTATTACTACGGACTATATCTGATTTATCAATGCGAAAATAATTTTATACGTTGCAAAGGTACGCACAAGGTTTACATATTGTACATCAAAATTGACTTAATTATGATTAGTATACGGCCTATTATTTGATGCAGCACTCTGTTCAACACATTACACAGTTTGAATATGAGTCTGATTCCTAATAACGATTCAACGAGATGGTTCTATATAAAATAGTCACTTATCTCTTCGTATCCACCACACATGTGAATGTTAAATACCGAGAAACTGGATTCGTATCGATTTTATTAAAGTTCGGCTATTTTTATATTGTAAAACATTCGAAAATCGAAATTTATGCGTCTGCCGCCGAGGTCACGGTCGTGGAATTAGCATAAATATACATTATTTAGCTCGGGCGTTTCGGCCTTTCCGAGACCAAAGTTTTGTTGTTTTCTCAAGCTTCGATTAAATTACAGTTGGACTCCAATCTCCTTTCAAATCTTCTCGACTTGTGTAAGAAAGTTGGTTATTGTTCAAACCGAGCTGAACCTAAATAATTACATGGGATTCTTCTTTAATGAAATTAGAATATAATTAATTTTTATTAGAGATGAGACCTATTCGAAATAATTTAAAATTGTTTTAAATCACGTTTCTACCGAAATTTATTTATTTAATGAAATCTCTTAAATTATTCAGGGTTAAATTATAAAATCTTAATGTTTTGATTAAACATCATTTTTAAGTTTTCTTAAACAAAGGCGATATCTGTTAAATAGAAAAAGATATTTTTGAGAATTCTAAAGCATCCTCTTGAATAGTCGAAATGTTTTCACCATATTACGTTCTATTGCACTTTTTCGATTATTGTTAAAAAAATGTTGCATTTGTCTAGATATAAGTAACATTTCAATCTCTTTTAGAAATGTCTGTCTGTTTGTCTATATGAACACGTATCACTGCCAAAGTACTGGATTTACAATAAAAGCTATAAGAAAATCATAAAGCATATATTCTTGAGAATAACTTAGTCTTCGTTTCATTAAAATTGGTTCACTATATCAAAAGTTATTATAATTTGAATGACGGCTCGAGTTAAGTACGAGAGAAAACTAGACAAGCAAGTGACCTTAATACATTCAGATGATTTTATTTATCACAATTTTTAACACAGCTAGAGTTTAATAAAAAAATTAAAATGTCATCCAAAAAGATTAGTTACACAGCTGCGCCAAAGATTAATTTCCGCGTCGTAACTCACAGTGACATACTAATGATTTTACACACAGATATCCACCGTACTGTATTATTCCCACAGATTATGGTACAGATAAACAATCCTTAGTTCAGGTTTCCTTAGGATGCTTTCCTTCACCGTAAACCGATAGTGTTGCCAATTCAAATTAGTTAATGTACGTGAATTCTGTAATATTGAATCGATTTTATGAATATACTTATGATTGTGCTCTCAAATAGTAGTGTCAATAAAACATTGACCTGGCCGTAATTGATAGCCGTTTAGTGTACATGCGAATCGTGCAATAACAACTTACTACTTAATATGGCTATATAACCTTGAGATCTGTTGTAGTTTTTGAATTGTTTAAAGAGTTTTTATTTTATCAAGAACAATGAATAACAAATGTATTAAACTTTATTATGTAGTAACTATGTGAGGGTTAAGAACTAACTTATCATGTGAGCTAAGCTAACCATACATGTATGCTAAAGTTAAACACATTTGCATACCTCCATATTTGTCGTACGAACGTGTACATGTATCTGAGAATTTTAGCTAAGGTTAACTAACCGAGATTGGGAAAAATGGTCCCTCACAGAATCAGTGTTCGCATGTGTGGAGTGTCGTGTGTTGTGTGCAGGAAATTAGTGGATGCGTTGTCACTATATCGCTACAGCATACTCGATGGCTTGAATGTCTTGGAATCAAACCTAATAAGGATCATGAAATGCCTGTGATGAATAAACACAAATTATTTAAATAATGGCTTCGATTCCTAATTCGTCATATTTACATGTTTGGATCCATCGATATATAAAAACTCAAGATACACAGTTAATGTCTCAAAACTCAAAACCGGCCGCATAAAATAAGCGCACAATTAAGAATTGTGCGCTCAATTCAAATAGTCTCTCGTCACTTGTATATTTGGACTATTTGTATACTACTTACGTTGCGGTCCTAAGATTTAGGTCTCATACCAACAGCAAGTATCCTTCACAGTTTTCGTTACGAAAACTGAACGGTATCTGTCAAGGAAACAGGAACGCTTGTGACGTTCACACTGTAATGTTTGGATTTACAAATAGTTCGCGTCGCAAACACCAATTGATCTCAATAAAGGCGGAATTAAACGACTCGACATGGTTGCAGTAGTACGCTCCATTCTCGGTGTTGATTGACTCATTCAGGTTTCAAGTGAATTGCGTCCACGAATATTGTTATACACGATCGCGATAGGACTTGATTCGGGTTTGATTTAGAATAATGCGTCACCATTAAAAAATATGATGATTTTTTTTAAATTTCATTAGTATATATTATTGATATTATAAATAAGAAAAATTGAAGATGGATAGATCTTTATAACGAGAAGAATTATGAACACATTGTGCACAGTTTTATGTAGAAATATAAGTCCTATGAAAATTTGCATAGAGTCGTTTTTGCCAAATCTTCAAGTATACGAGTAGATACGTTCCTTCTTTCTGCGACGTAGGAGTGTCCCAATAAAGGATTTTGAAAATCTATTTTGAAGGTGACACAAAAAGATATAAAATTGTTTGGAAGGTCCTTTAGTTAGAATTTGAGTCATGAAAAACATTACGTAGAATTTCACTTATGAACAAAGAAATACGTTTCTTGACATTATGTTTTTTATATAACTAGCCTTTACCCGTGACTTCGTCCGCATGGAATAGTTACATTGGGCTAATGCTAACACGCAGCTGAAGCTCTCAAGAGGAAAAAAAACGATTTTGAATCATCTTCATTGATACTCCGCTCCTATTGGTCTTAGCGTGACTATGTAGCCTTCCTCGATAAATGAGCTATATAACACTGACAGATTTTTATTAAATCCGACCAGTAGTTCCTGAGATTACCTGCTACAAACTCACAAATGCACAAATTTACAAACTTTACCTCTTTATAATATTAATATAGAATAAGCCTTGTAGAGATGAAAAAGAGAAATAATTTAATATACTATAATATCGTATAATCTGTATTCTTCACTACTTATTATTATTATTATTATTATATATATTATGTCGTAAAATAAAACCGGCCAGTCCACAGGGTACCACAAAACCACAGAATGCAATAAAAACAAGATGGTGTCTAGCAAAGAAACAACCTAACGGTAAACAATCGGACATTTTATAACAATATTCTCGGAATCGATTAATACGTACTATGATTATTACATGGATATGTATCTATATATATATATAATGGGGATGTATGATTGTCCTTTTTAGATTTTAGTAAAAAAAATGAATAAAAAAGGAATAATTAATGAAATACATTTCAATCATTTTTAGAAATGTCTGTCTGTCGGTTTCTTTGGACACACAGTGAGCGTTTACGTTAAAAAAATCTGTGTCTTTTGAACTGACTATGCTATTGACCTGGCAAGGTCTTAACAGCTTCATCGGACATAGAGCATGTCCTCGAGTAACATTTAGGTTTTTATTTCATTAAAATCGGTTGACTCCATGGATAGTTATTATAAGTTTTATGACGACACGGCGTAAGTATGAGAGTAATGTATATAAGTAAATGAACTTGATAAATTTAGATGATTTTATTAAGGACTGTTTATATTAAATAAGGTTCCACGCGGAGGAAGTCGCGAGCACAGCTAGTCACCAATATAAAATGAACACATCTACTCGCTGTTGACCTTATCTCCTTAATGGCTTATCATTTCATGTAGTCGTTGCATGATCTTTGACCTTTACAATGTATTGGAATTATTAAAGAGTATCTAAAGCAGTGTTTCCCAACCTTTTTTAGGTCATGCCTCACCTTAACATTTCTATAATGTGTATGCCCTTCCCCCATACATAATTTATAACCTTTTGAAACCTTTTAAGGTTGTTTTGTTCCCTTAGGAAATATAAATAATAAGTTTTAGGAAGAAAACTTAAAACATAAAACTACAAAACATATAATGAAAAACTTACTTGACTTGACGAATCTAATTACCCAGTTGATATTTTGTTAACGTCAAACGAAATTATACGTAATAATTATTTACGGCATTTTTTTTAAGAATTTGCATTTTTTGTTAAATTTGTCACCGATATCTAAGCATTGCATTCAAATAATCCAAAGCGAAGATGTTAAAAGTCGTGCTGAGTCCATTTCTAAATTTCCCCCCTTAACTATGAAATTGTCCCCTTGTGGGGCGTGGGCCCAACATTGGGAAACACTGATCTAAAGCTTAAGTTCCCAATATGGACTCATGGGGGTCGATTTCAAACGTCAGTGGGTCACACTAGTGAAAACAAAATCTGAGGATTGACGAGCTACATATAAATTTTTCACTTAATAACATCTTTTTTTTACGTGGGGAAATCCCTAATGGATACCACCCTCCCTGGGGAGAGGGTGGGCTATGTCCGACTCGCACGGACTAAAACCCCACTGTGTACGTCTTCCGCTATGGTTGGGGCGGGACGAGATCTTTATAGACTTCATCGTCCGGGTATACACCGGCCGTCTCCTTCGTCCGCGGGACCTGTGCAATGGGAAGATGAGACCGACCCATTTTGGTCCGGTTACGGTGGGAGCAGGTGGTCAAACTGCCGCCTTCTCCTACCTGTCCTCCGTTGGCGGAAACGGCCACTTTGAGGATCCTGCTCACGGTGATTGATCAAACGGCTGGCCGTGGTTCTTTTGTATGAAGAATATAAAAATAATGTAGAGTTAATTTCTTTTCCGTTATAGTTGCTACGTAGTATGAACCGGCTTGTGTGTCGCTTAATAGACTTAAGGTTTGTAATAAATTAAAACGTAGTTGTTTCTAACGGTCCTAAGTAACTAATATCATTCAATTAATATTCAAAGCCGGTGGATGGTTAACACTGAGTTGTATTTTATCCACGAACAATGAATTCGCTTCATGGTTACCGGATTTATGGATAGAGGTTTTTCGTGATGACTTTTGCAAGTCATCGTTATAACTCTGTTTCGAGTCGTTTCCAATTGAAGTTGATAATTAAAGAAAATGTGGAAATACTGTATTTTCAAAATTGTTTAATTCTAGAAATATGTAGATTTAAATGAAGATTTTTATTCCAAATTATTTACTTTCCATATGTTTCTTCAAAACTTCTCTTTCGTACAAACCCTGTTTTAACAATAACAAACAACGAAAAAAGAACTAGCGAAATAGAAGCAGCCGCGCTTATATATATTCGCCAATTGATGTTTATTTATATAGGTCTTAGTGTATTTGAGGACAAAGATAGCCTAGATATAATACACCTATATTAAGTGAATATTTCTATTTTACTTTGAAAGTCTGATAAGGAAAAACAGAGCGAGATGTTTGTCGCGTTTTTTGAAGGACTTCCGTGTAGTAAATAAATAGACTTGGAAATACCGTTCAGTTATCGTACGTTCTAATTATCATATCTCATTGCACGTTTAAATATAGATATTGTGTTTATTCTACTGACGGTAGTGAAAAAGGCTACGATTAGCAAGTCAAAAACGAAATTATTTAGGACGATGCCGCTATAGTGTAAATTTGTCCATATCAAGGGGTACAAGTCTTTTCTTCATCTACAGATATTGTCATATGTATTGAGTATTGTAGAATATTGTAAATTGTAAAAGTAAGATAAACGTATGACACATAGAAACATAAATAAAGGTTTCGACATGTGGATGGCAAGAAAAAAGGAAACAAATATTTCCAAAAGATCAATATCTACAAACAGAATGAATAAATCGGTTGAGAAACCAAGAAGAAAAAGTATAGAACCGATTTATGTTAGCTTATTTATATATAGATACTAGCAGGCACCCGCGACTTCGTTTGTTTTTATACCTTTATAAATTTTGCGCGGAACCCTAAACTGTGGTGTTAATACTTCTTATGACATCAGCTATCTCCTAGATCAGTGATGTGCAAAATACGGCCCGCGAGCCATCTCCGGCCCGCAAAAGTGTTTAATCCGGCCCGCCGAAGGTCCATCCATCCTAAACATTTCAATTCCATATGTCTCACACGCCTAACGAGGCGTAAAAGTAAAAGGTATTCTGTTTATTAAAGTTTAAGTTTTAAAGTTTATTAAATTATTCATTTTTCTATCATTTTGGCCCTCCTCTAGAATTTCTTAAACTTTGTAGCCCAACATTAAAAAAGTTTGCCCGCCACTGTGCTAGATGAAGTGGCGTCAAAATCGGTCCAACCGTGTCAAACATTAAAATACAATAAAAAGAACCTTATATTTCTTCCAAAAATAAACATAAACATATAATCATAAACATGAAAATATCTTATATCTTTTTTTTCCAAAACCCCTGCTCGGGTGAACGCCTCCTCTAAAGACATCCATTTTTCCTTATCTTGAGCCACTTTCAGCTAATTTGGGCCCGCAGTTCTTTTGATGTCAGAACATTAGCCAGAACTAATAGACAGGCAGGCAGACAAAGATAGCCACGCTTGTAAGTGGTATAGCCACGCTGAAGCTATTAGTGGTTTCAGCATGAATGGGTCGGCTCGCCCGGGGTAGCCACCACTCTCATAGAAAACCGATATGAAGTAACAGTGCTTGCGTTGTTGCATTTCGTTCGGTCAATGAGAGCGCTGGAGGCGCACCTTCCCTCTCCTTCCTTCCTGGCTGGCAACGTACTAACAACTCTCCTGGTATTGCTAGTGTCTATAGACCGCGGTGATCATTTATCCTCTCGTAGAGAACCGACGTGAAGTAACAGTGCTTGCAATGTTGCCTTTCGATCGGTCACTGAAAGTGCCAGGGCTTACCTTCCCTCTCCATTCCCTGGCTGGCAACGTACTAGCAACTCCCCTGGTATCATTAGTGTCTATGGACGGCAGTGATCACTTATCTTCTCGTAGAAAACCGACGTGAAGTAACAGCGCTTGCATTGTAGCGTTTCGTTCGTTAAGTCAGAGCGCCAGAGGTCCACATTCCCTCCCCTTCCTCCCTGGCTGGTAACGTACTAGCAACTCCCCTGGTATCGCTAGTGTCTATGGACGGCAGTGATCACTTATCTTCTCGTAGAAAACCGACGTGAAGTAACAGCGTTTGCATTGTAGCGTTTCGTTCGGTAAATGAGAGCGCCAGAGGCCCACATTCCCTCCCCTTCCTCCCTGCCTGGTAACGTACTAGCAACTCCCCTGGTATTATAATAATAATATATAACCTTATGACATAAAAAAAAATCATTCATATCCAATTTAGTAAAAAGTTGGCACTTTAATATTACAAACAGATACTTCTATTTTATTTGTTTATATAGATTCTCTGTAGTTCATCAGTATATCGTGATTGTAACCAAGGCGGTGCGGTCAGCTACACTAGTACGTGTTCTGATATGCATTCTATCAGGACGGCGTTTCCTTTGCGTAATAATCAATTATTAACTTTACAAAACGATTAATTTAAATTACATTTACGAGCGAAGAAATATTAAAACCGAAGCGCTGACCTTGATCTCGTTCTATCAACATTGTTTCGTATTGGTCCGCGAGTATTTAAGTCCTAGAAAGCTAAATTTGTTATTACATTTTTATGTGTTTAAACTTCCGTGGTGTATAGTTTGTGTTTAGAATGTTTTTTTATGTAAGTACTAGCCTCTGCTAGGTTCGCGTGGAATAGTTACTTTGGGCTAATGTTAACACGCAGCGGAAGCTCTCGAAAGGAAAAACCCCGATTTTGAAACATTCCTCATTGGTGCTTCGCTTGTATTGGTCTTAGCATGAAGATATATAGCCTGTAATCTTCCTCGATAAATGAGCTATATAACACTGAAAGAATTTTCAGATCGGATTTTCAAATCGGACCAGTAGTTCATGAGATTACTCCATACAACGTCACACCGTCACTGAAAGGCTGTAAGTATGAGTCATGTAGGATCGTCGTCTAGGTGGCTAACTCCCGCTAAAGCAATAAAAGAAAGTGATGAGAGGGTTATTCTGGCCTAGTTATGTATCAAATAAAATTTTGGTTGTTTATCTATACTATACTAATACTATCAAGAGGTAAATTAGTTTGTGACGTTGTAGAGGGTAATCTCAGGAACTTCTAGTCCGATTTCAAAAATTCTTTCAGTGTTTAATAGCTGATTTTTCGAGGAAGATTATAAGCTATATGCTATCACGCTAAGGTCAATAAGAGCGGGGCATTAATAAAGAATTATTCAGCATCGTTTTTTTTTCCTCTTAAGAGCTTCCGCCACATGTTAGCGCTAGCCCAAAGTTACTATTCCACCCGGACGAAGTCGCGGGCAGAGGCTAGTCTGAAATACATTAATGATACAATAGTTTTGGATACTCAGACAGAGGTGACAATTCCAGACATCACCATTGTTCACATATTGATTCTCCTTAGAATAACTTTTGACATTAAAACCTGCTTGACATGGCACTTAAATTTACAGTCAGACAAATCGGTAAAATGGAAGTACTTAATGTGGCCTATAAGTGTAAGAACATCTCGGAATCACATGTAACTGTTATGGAGTCCAATTCCAGATGACGATAAACTAACCAATATCTTAATTAAAATAATGTATAACTCGGCCACAATATTTAAAAGTCGACTGAGAGTATTAAATATGGCACGAACGTTGGTACATACACGTACTACTGTAATCGCATGTCGGCACATGTTACTAATTTAGCCGTGGGAACAATTCAAGTGATAGGATGTTGCGTGCCAACAACTGTTTACATTCGTAACAAATTGTCTACGCCCGTGATAATGAATTTCATTATCTTCCTGATGAAGTCGCTTCCAATGTTATCGATAGGGCTCATCTATACTAAATATTATAAAGAGGTAAAGTTTGTGAGTTTGTGACGTTGTGACGTTGTAGGGGGTAATCTCAGGATCAACTGATCCGATTTGAAAAATTATTTCAGTGTTATATAGCTCATTTATCGAGGACGGTTATAGGTTATATATCATCACGCTACCTCCTTATAATATTAGTATATATATATATCACTAGCGGGCATGTTGGACTCTGATAATAAAAAAAACCATTGACAAATGATATACCAAAACGTTCCTAATTAATCACTTTACATACTGGTGAAAACTAGTGAAAATCGGTTCTGTAGTTTTTGTGTTTATCTTGAACAGAAAGACAGACGCGGTAGGGGTCTTGAGCTAAGGGATAAATAGTGAGAAATGATCCGCGCCGCATTTCGCTTCGCCCGTCCTTGATAAAACAATATGTAAGTAAAGAAATAATTTATCTATTACTGTAATTTCAATGATTAATTATGTATTTCCAATAAAACCAAAAAAAAAAACAGTTGTTGCTAGTACAATTTTGATAACTGTGAACGATTATATTCTCATTACAAACGCTTCGTAATACGAATCATAATCTATATTTACGGCTTCGGTGAACAATTAATAAAGAGTTTGGTGAATTACGTCACAAGTCCTAGTATAGAATGGCGACCGACAAGCAGTGTGTATGGAAATAACATGGTAACAATACATTGGTTAACAGGATAACTATATGCACAGTGTACATATGAGAGACAGTACGGAGACTACTTCCAAACGCTCGAAAACGGCACACTCACATAAACATACGCATCGACGAGAGGTTTTGAAAGGAATTCTGTGGACAGCACCGCGAAAACCGCTTAGGGGTCTCGTCGATGCGTATGTTTGGGTGAGTGCGCCGGTACGAGCGTTTATAGGTAGTTTCCATACTGTCTCTAATATGTATACTGTGCTATATGTTTGTTATTTCGGTAACACTTGACGTTTATAGGTACTTTCCATACTGTCTCTAATATGTATAATGTGCTGTGTATGTTTGTTATTTCGTTAACGCTTTACGTTTATAGGTAGTTTTCATACTGTCTCTAATATGTATACTGTGCTGTATGTTTGTTATTTCGGTAACATTTGATAAATATTATGATAATACCCGGAGATTGTATCATACGTTTAGCAGTTTTTATTATTGGCAAATACAGATGCAAATATCCTTGAACCGGCTATGTTGTTTGAATAAAAAATGTACATTTATTGTATTTTTAGTTCATCTTTTGTATTTGGAAGCTTTGTTGTTGTTTATAATGGTCGGGTACTTGATTGCTTATCTTGTTACCTTTATCTATACAGGGTTTTTTACGACGCTATTGACCTTGCAAGGCTATAATACTCTATACAGGGTGTTTTTCGTTATTGCGTATAGTTCGGTGTCAAAATGTACATTCGGAAATGTGTCTATTTTTTTAAGCAACCAGTTTTCTAGTAGGTTAATACTGCCATTGTTGAGTAGGTAATGATGTTACAATCTTCTTGCGATCATTTTAATGAACTAATAAGATGGTGGCCGTCTTGTTAGAATTTTTTGGGGAGTTTTGAGCCAAGTCAGAATCTATGCTCCGTGGTATTATATCCGATCCACTACATTTGTGCACAATAACCAAAGTATATTACGTAAAACACCATCAATATAACACAACTGGCTTTGCCCGCGTCTTCGTCCGCGTGGAGCCTAATGAACAAATCAGTAAAATCAGAGTAATCGGAATGTATTTAGTTTCATTTGCTTATCTACTTTTCTCTCGTACTTAAGTTGCGACGTCATTAAAATTACAATAACCTTTGATAGAGTCGATCGAATTTAATGAAAATTTTTTTTTTCTCGATTCGACTATGCTATTGACCTACCAAGGTCTTAATAGTTTCACCGGACTACTAATAAAACGAAGACTAAGTTACTTTAGAGGATATGCTTTACCTTTATCGTGAATGCAGTAATTTAGCAGTGATGCGTGTTTTACAGACAGACAAACCTATCTAAAAATGAAATGAATTAACTACTTGTTCCAAGACACCTACAATAATATTTTACACAAAAATCAAAAAGGTATAGACGTGTTATATTTACATTCCTATTATATCTATGGATATAAAGCCAAATAGCACAAGATTATGGATAAAATATAAAGTCCACTACATGACAGCAAGATTCCATCAAAAAATTCAATGTGCCTATGAACATTGTTCTCTGACGGATAATAATTGTGACAATCCTACGTTTAGCATTCGCCTCTTCAGAATCGAGTTCTAAAATAACACACGACGCTCACGTGTACTTCAAGCTTGTCATTGATATCCGAGTGTTTTGATGACTCATTGGACCGTCTACCGATCGGGTTAGTTACGACAACTAGACTCATTTCCACGTGCCTATGAAGTGATTAGAATTTATTAATATTTCGAAACGATTCAAATTCAACAATAAACTATTGTTGTTGGCGCGAAAAAGATTATGTATTTGTGACTAGCTTCTGCTCGCAACTTCGTCCGCATGGAATAGTAATTTGCGCTAACGCTAACACGCAGCAGAAACTGTCAAAAGGAAAAAAGGCGATTTTGAAACATTGTTCTTTAGTGGGATAGCCTTCATCGATAAATGAGCAATATAATACTGAAAGAATTTTTCAAAAAGGACCAGTGGTTCCTGAGATTTTTTTTTTTTTAACTTTATTTTTGGCAATCAATCTTTCAGATTATTACTGCCATTGTCGAGTAATCAATAATATTACAAGCGTCGTACGATCATTACAATATCAAGCGTCGTGTCAATCAATATTCTAACAAGATGGTGGATCTCTTGTTAGAACCCTCCAGGGAGTTTTTGTGGCACCTCAGAATTTCACGCTCCGTGGTATTATTTTCCATTCACTTCACTTATGCACAATAAACTAACCATATTACATAAAACACCACCAACTTTACACAATATAGAGTCAAGAAACACAAGATTATGAATAAAATATAAAATCCACTACATAACAGACTGAAATCCCGCCAAAAACTGATTCCTGAGATTACTGCGTTCGACCAAACAAGTAAAGCTTTATAATTGTGGTATATAATTTATTACTATAGATTACTACTCTTCTCTCGTACTTCGAGTAAGAGTAGTAAGTCGAGGCACCATTCAAATTACAACTTTTGATAGTGTGGACTGATTTTAATGAAACAAAGACGTAAGTTACCCTCGAAGATATGCTTTATGATTGAGGTTGATGATGGAGAATGGAGGTGGATGATGAGGTTTTATTGTGAACCAAGCAAGTACTTTAGCAGTGACGCTTATTCATACAAACAGACAGATAGACAGACAGAAATGTCTAAAAATGATTGAAATGTATTTTATTACTTACTAGCCTTTGCTCGCGACTTCGTTCGCGTGGAATACTTACTTTGGGCTAACGCTAACACGCAGCGGTAGCTCTCAAGACGAAAAAGCCCGAATTTGAAACATTTTTCTATTGTCTAATCTATATATAGCCTTGCTCGATAAATGAGCTATACAACACTGAAAGAATCCTTTAATCAATCTAGCTAGATCAATTTATCTTCCCCGAAACTACCTACATACTAAGTTCCACCGAAATAGATGACGCCGTTTCCGAGATCCTGAATATATACAAATATAAAAATATACAAGAATTGCTCGTTTAAAGGTATTAGAAGATAGATATAGATAGAAGATGTAGAAATGCATTCTATTGTGGGAAATACATAATCATTAAGGGGAACACAATGCTGTGATCTTGACTCCCAGTGACATGCAGTGGTATATCAGATATCTTCTGTTGTTATAACAATGATTTGGCAATGACCCTTTAAGATTTTCCTTATACATATTATATTTATTTTAGTACCGATTGTAGTGATCTATTATGTATCTATACACATACATACACATTATATATATGTAAATATAACATGTCTGCGCTATTCTTTTAATCACTTTTAATAACGTTTGTCTGTTTGTTTATGAACTACTAAAGTACTGTTGTTTATGATAAAACTTCGTAAAAAGCGTATCCTTGAGTAATATCTAGTCAAGTTTCATTAAAAATCAGTTCACTCTATCAAAAGTTATTGTTATTTGAATGATAGCGCGGGTTAAGTTCGAGAGAAGAGTTGGTAAGTAAATGTATTTCAGTATTTTATAAAAGAAAAGTGAAGTAATTTATAGTGTATTTATGCATAGAAATACATAAAGAGTTCTGTCGTACTCCCGGGTCGATATTGATTATTATTTTTTTCAGTTTTATTTTTAAAATACTTGGTCATTTGTTTTAATGACAAGATATCTTAAATGTCGTTGAGGAAGTCGCGGATATCAGCTAGTCTATACTAATATTATAAAGCTGTGCTTGGGTTTTATTTATTATTGTTTGTTTGTTTGTTTGATTGAACGCGCTAATCTCGGGAACTACTGGTCCGATTTGTTAAATTCTTGCAGTGTTAGATAACTCATTTATCGATGAAGGCTATCATCAAGCTAAGACCAATAGGAGCGGAGCACTAATGAAGTATGCTTCAAAATCGTTTTATTTTTTGATTTGATTCACTCTATGACATTTTTTTAATGCCCAACGTATACTCTGATAGCTTTTCCTATACTGTAAGCGGTAATTTCATTTTCGATCGGTGACGTTTCTCTGAAAGCAATATCTTTGCTTGCTTATTTAGAATTATTTCCGACAGATAAAATTAAACTATATAAAGGACAAAAATTACTCACGTTAAGTATATGAGACGGCCATATTGTTTATTTTCTTAAGAATTAATTATCATATAGAGATTAACCTCGAGCTGGAATCCAATGAGTATTTTTTCGATCTGACTGTGCTATTGACCTAGCAAGGTCTTAACAGCTTCACCGGACTACCCCAATGAGTATCAACTACCTATCTACACGCTAGGATATCTATACTAATATTGTAAAGAGGTAAAGTTTGTGAGGTTGTAAGGGATAATCCCAGGAACTACTAAACCGATTTTAACAATAGAAAGCTACGTTACTTGTGTCCTGTACAGGCTGTATATTATACCAGCAAAATGAAAAGCAACTTTTTATGGTAATCGGTTTTGCAAAGTAAGACGGAGAAAAAACGGTCGAACTAATAAATAGGTTTCTTACGAACGTTGCCTTAACGATGAGAGATATATGACTGAGTTCTAGAGAAAATCCGTAGAGCGTGAGAATGCCTATGAAAAAGTCAACGACAGCATATGTCTAACTTTTATCTTTAAGTCACAAAAGGTAACTTTTTATAAATGTTTTGCGCCCAACGAAGTACTCTATCTACTACATAACTATGAATTGAAACCAAAATTATTCATCTAAATCGAATCTCATCAAAAATATTAACGTGAAATGAGAGCCAAGTTCAATATTAATATGCCCTGGCTGTTGACTTTAAACGACAAAAAAAAATGAAATCTAAATGCGTGCCAAGGTCAGTCCTGAAATTTATTTATAACAATATAAGATATTTTGCAACAAGTTGAAATATCGATTTTTCTTATAACTTAGGATAATATATTAACGCTTAACGCCTGACTTGGGTAGTTCTAAGGAAAATATTTTGGTAGGTGGTTGAGCCACGTTTAAGATTAGATATATATATAGAGGATAGATTCAGAGGTTGGGCATCTGAATAATACTTTAAATGAAATTTGTCATTGGTTTGCGTTGAATAATTTATTGTTAAATGCAGATAAAACGAAATGTATAAGATTTATTTTACCCAATGTTAGACAGGTTGATAGTAGAATCAAGATCGAAGGGAATCTAGTAGGGTTAGTTGACAAGACTGTATTCTTGGGAATTACATTAGATTCCAAATTACAATGGGGCCCTCACATTAAAAAAATGGCGAGCAGATTAAGTTCTGCTGCATTCGCAATAAGGAAAATTCGCCAGCTTACGGATATTGCCACTTCTAGGTTAGTCTACTTCGCTTACTTCCATAGCATAATGTCTTACGGTATTCTGCTGTGGGGTACGGCTGCTGAGGTAGACACCATATTTTTATTACAAAAACGGGCAGTTCGAGCAATATATAATATGGGACCCGAGCAATATATAATATGGGACCTCGCGAATCATTAAAAACGAAATTCCAGGAATTCGGTATCTTAACTCTACCCTTCCAATACATTCTTGATAATTTAATGTATGTCCGTAAAAACTTTGAAAAACTGAATTTCGTAAAAGACCGGCATAATGTAAATACTAGAAACTGTAATAAACTGGTCGTCCCATGTTTCAGACTTAGTAAAACCAGTAATAGTTTCTTAGGTAACAGTGTTAGGTTTTACAATAAAGTCCCAAAACATGTTACCGATTTGCCGGATTGCAAATGCAAGCGCCATGTCAAGCGGGTGTTAGTGTCAAAAGGATATTACAGAGTGGATTAGGATGTGAACGATAGTGATGTCTGGAATTGACTCCTCTCTGTGCATCCACTATTAGCTGTATGATGTATTTAAATGTATGTAAAAAAAATGTACCCGATCGAGTTTCTTGCCGGTTCTTCTCCATGGCTGGGTTGTTTCCGAACCGGTGGTAGTTTTTGACGTTCATAAGCGCCTTATTAGGGCCTAAACTGAATAAAGAATTTTTGATTTTGATTTTGAAGCTATAACCGGTTTCAGCATGATTGTGTCGGCTCGCCCGGGGTAGTACCACCCTCTCAAAGAAAACCGACGTGAAGTAACAGTGCTTTCAATACTTTTTGTTAACTGACTACGCTATTGGCCTAGCAAGGCCTTGACAGCTTCACCGGACTACAGTTCTTGAATTGTTGCGTGTCATTCGGTCAGTGAGAGCGCCGGAGGCCCATCTCCCGCCTCTCTCTTCCCCCCCCCCCCCCCCCCCCCCCCCCCCCCCTCCCTACCAACACAGGTTGGCAACGCGCTTGCGACTCCTCAGGTGTTGCTGGTGTCTGTAGACAGTGGTGATCACTTACATCAGGTGAGCCGACTGTTAAGTTTCCTCGTTTGATATAAAAAAAGTGAGGAAACCATAGCATGACGGTAAAAAATTTTCCATGTCCGTCTGGCTAGCTACCACCTTCAAGTTAATAATCAGTCTCCAAGCACTTGCTGGTGTGGTCCGGCAGCTACATTTGAGGTCCAGCCCATTCTAGGCTTAGCGTCTTTATCATCTTAAACCACATCGTTACTTCACATGAGATGAGATTGTGGTCAAACGATAAAACCTACAATTTTTTTTTTATATCATAGGAGGCAAATAAACCGGTGAGTCAACTGATGTTAAGTGATCAACGCCGTCCATAGACACTTGCAATACCAAGGGAGTTGCAAGTGCGCTGCTATTCTGTGCTTAGGACGTAGGGGGAAGAGTGAGGTAAAGGAAGGTGGGCCTCCGGCGCTCTCACTGACCGAACGAAAGGCAACAATGCAAGCGCTATTACTTCACATCGGTGTTTCTGAGAATGGTAGTACCCTGGGCAAGCCGATCCATTCGTGCTGAAAGAAGTAATAGCTTCAGTGTGGCTCTACCACCTACAAAGTATGATCAATATTTATCCACACGTTTAGGAGTACAGTCCCATACACACGTACAGAAGAATCTTCTATATATATAATAAGATTGTGAATCTAGCGTGTCTGTATTTTTTCGGTGTTGCGTGAATAAATTGTGACTGTCATGTTTGAATGAACACGCATCACCAACAATACCAATAGCGTTAATTTTATGAGTGGTTCCAATTTTAGTAGGCGTACTATAAACTTGTCTGTACTTATCTATGCTTTGTATCTTCTTTGATTTCATGCGATATCCGGTATGTATTTTCAGGCTTATGGTGGTCAAAGTGCAGTCGAGATAGTAATGGGGATTTTTCGTACAGGCACATTTTTGTAATATTTTGTAACATTTGTAATTTTTCGATATCTAAATTTTATTATTATTTGTGTAGATGTTATAAGTACTGTTTGGGTGTAATATTTTTGTCAAAACACCGACTACACGTCCGTACATTAATTTGGTCCCTCATTGAAAATCAGCGCTGCAGTACCACCCAGTTGTACTACAGCATGGCATACATAATAATAGCAGCAGGATATATAATAGCATAAAAAGCTGAATAGGGGTGTCTTGTTGGATCTTAATAACCAATGTATATATATGTTAACTTTATCTAACTTGTTGTATGCGATGTTTTACAAAAATAAAGATTTTTTCTATCTTTCTTTCTTACTAAAGTACTGCTTTTACAATAAAACATTAGTCTTTGTTTCATTAAAACTGGTCCACTCTGTCAAAAGTAATTGTAATTCGAATAGCGGATCGAGTTAAGTACGAGAGAAAAGATGCTATTATTAATGACTGCTTTTTTTTGAATAGGGGTCCACGCAGACGAAGTCCGTATCCACAGCAGTTATATATATAATAGATAAAGGTTACAATAAAGAAGAAGGATCTATTCTTGCTTCTTTGGTTTACTTTGTTTTCTTGTCTTTGTCATGTGTTAATGACTACGGCCGGTACCGCTACGACACACCCGAGAGGCAAAACTACAACGCCACCGGAACATTACTAGATCCACCATATTAGAGATATATAATTTATATACATAAATAAGAACAATTATATAGATTGACGTATCACTTAAATAAACAATAATACTGCTACTTAATACTATCTTTGTGTTACTAATTATATTGGGGAAATGTGAGTAAATAGTAATTGCTTTGACTTCCACAGTTCGGCATATAAAAGGCAGGATACCGTCGATGTACACGCATTTCACCCGATTAGGCCTCCCACGGCAGCGGCTCAAGCCTAGGTTCGATCCCTCGGTAGGGAGCCCTTGAGTGCGTTGCTTGCGCGATACGGTGACACACCAATATACATCACTGCTACAACACTACACGATCACCCCCACACACGTGCAAGCCTACACGCTACACATTTTGGTGGAAGGGTTTACTTTTTTCCCTTATAGAACTGCAAAACTCTCAATTTTCCGATAAAAAATATATGGAGGAGTTGTTGAGGCGTATATGCTTGGTACACATATATACGTTTCAACAACTCAAACATATATGAATAGCTAGGTTAGCTAAGATAGGTCGCGATTTTGCATGCAACGGGCAACAGCCAAGCCGAGGTGTGCCGTGCACCCTTGAGCTGGTTGCCAATAAAAATCGGCCGAGTGCCTTAAACGCTCGCCTTAGTAGTCCGGTGAAGCTGTTAAGCCCTTTTTTATTTTTATTTTTTTTATTAACGTGGGGAATTCCCTAACGGATACCCACCCTCCCGGAGGAGAGGATGGGTTATGTCCGACTTGCACGGACTAAAGCCCCACGGTGTACCGTCGGCCGCATGTTAGGGGCGGCCACGGACCGTTCTGGGTCTCTTCCTGAGAAACCGCCCCTGCGGCAGCCTAGCAAGTTGGTCGCCAGGATTCGTCCTACTATAGAAAGGCAACTGGGTACACAACCAGTCACCTCCCCTCGTCAGCCGGACCTGTGCAATGAGGGGATGAGCCCCCCGGCTACATCCCTTCAGGTCCGGCTACGGTAGCGGGAGTAGGCGAGTGTTCTAGGTCAATAGCGTAGTCAGTTCGAGAAAAAAAAAATCTACACGCATTGTTATGTGATAGTTGTAGGGCGAAGCTCTGCCCGGATAAATAGTGTGTTAATGGTTTCCCTGACCGACGGCTGACAATATACGTAATTTCTAACACGTGAGACTGATTTCATTATATAACTCCGATTGAGTTACGTCACCCAGGATTTGTATAATGTCATGATCATGTTGTTAGACATGCATTACGCTAAGTATCAAAGATCTATCTATCTATATATATAATAAGAATGTAAATATAAAGTGTTTGTACTTTTAGATTTTCGTGAAAAATTGTTTCCTGTGTCTAGAAATAAATAATAGAATACATTTCAATCCTTTTCTATCTGTTTGTATAAACATTTATCACGATAAAACCTCTCAAAGGTTATAATAAAGAATATTCTCTAGTAACATTTAATCTTGGTTTCATTAAAATCGGTTCAATTTATCAAAACTTATTTTAATGAGGACGCGTCTTAAGTATGAGAGAAAAAGTAGTAAATGTGGAATTAATATATTCAGATGATTATACTTAGTCAATGTTTTGTTATATTAGTTTCCATGCGAACGGAGTCACTGGCACAGCTAGTATGTAAAGATTATTTATAAAAATATATTGGAAATATATTTTAAATTTGTTTTCGCAACAGTTTCTAATTCTTAGACAATAGTTGAAAGCAAGTGACAGTTGACGCTTCGACGCGTTGTTCATATATTTTTCTTCAATACAATGGAATATAAAAAGGTTTTAATACAAATGAAGATAGTTATAATAAAGGAAGATGTAGAGACATTTATTTAGTTTTATGTAGGTTAGTTTTTATCATAATTGAACCTGGTAGATGATGCCACGAACGGGTTCTAGGCTAATTAAAAAAAACACATATAGTCTGGGTATATGTCTGAGTAAGTCCGTGGATAGTTTGGATTCACAATTGGAAACTGTAGTTGTGGCTGCAATCGGGTACCAGTTTTATTAATTTTTTTCGCGTTTAAAAATACAATTGAAACCAGTGATAGCCAGTTTGGTGCAGACGAAGTTGCACGGGTCAGCTAGTATGTAATAAAATCAGTCGCTGAGTGTATTTAAATGTATCACTTCAGAATGACTGCACCTATTTGGTTATTTTAAAAAAAAAAATTGGTTTGTAATCGTCAGGACACGGTTTTATTGATGACACCAAAGCTTGTTAATAGTCACAAAATGAAAGAGAACGGGGAGTTTTTGGCGGGATCTTGGAATGTTATGTAATGGACCTTTTATTTTATTCATAATCTTGTGCTATTTCGTTTTATATTGTTTGATATTGGTGGTGTTTTACGTAATATAGTTGTTTATTGTGCACAAGTGAAGTGAATCGGAAATAACACCACGGAGCATAGCAGATTCTATGCTACAAAAACTCCCTGGAAAGTTCTAACAAGACGGTCACCATCCTGTCTGTTCACTGAAATGATCGCAAGGAACTTGTAATATCATTACCAACTCGACGACAATGGCAGTAATAATTTTCCCACGGGTTATTTATATGTTAAAAAACATTAATGTTCAATTGTTCGGTTTTCATAGCATACATGGCTATTCTTTACGAAGATTTGATCGTATTCTCTTTATTAGTACATTAAATGTGTTTAATTTTTTATACCTAAAAAAAATCATATCCTTCGATAAAGCAGTTAATGGTGATTAAATACTTAATTGTTTAAAAAGTTAACGTTAATTGCTCACGATATTTAGTACAATGACCTTTTAACAGTATATTAATTTTATCTCTGTAAAGCCTATTTGTTACCATTTAATTTATATTAGTTGTTATCTTCTAAATGAAATTTGTTTAAAATATGTAAACTATTAGCTGTGCCGGCGGTTTCGCACGCTTTTATTATTATTTGTTATAATAAATAGGATTTTAAAATGTGTGTTCGTTCCTTGGGAGTAAAACCCTCGAGTTTGTGGCTTACGTGGT
Organism: Antheraea mylitta; assembly: GCA_014332785.1. Classification (NCBI taxonomy): domain Eukaryota; kingdom Metazoa; phylum Arthropoda; class Insecta; order Lepidoptera; family Saturniidae; genus Antheraea; species Antheraea mylitta. The sequence goes on from JACEII010000016.1 coordinate 2,609,687, forward strand.
ACAGTGAATCTGCACTCATTAGTTCAACACACAGTACCGCGAGCCGGAAGAATAATCGTTTACGTCAACTATATGTACCGCGATGACAACATTTGATATTATTACCGCAGACCACCCGACATACGTACACACACTTAACACATATAACAACAACAACAACAACATATAACAAACTCTTCCAGGTTTTATTTTTCCTTTATTTTTTGTACTTGGTTGAGTATAGTCAATTGTCAGATTCAAAATACGTCTCGGGACACGGCAGTGCCCCTACCATTTCGAGCAAAAAAGCGGTACGGCCGTATCATCCTTTTCTAGAAGTAGTTCAGGCAATTTTCGACCCCTTATAACCTCGTTGTGGATAAAACCTGAATTTTCAGTAACCAAGCAGGCATTGTATAAAACACGATATATTTCAAATCCATTTTATTTAAAACTTAAAAGGTTTTTAATATTGATATAAAATGTCGTTAGGTTAGCTAATTACGTAATAACTTTAGGACAGAAGGTCCCTTAAGTAGGGACTTCAATAAAGTAACCGACCTGATATTACACGGATCTCACAAATTTTTACGGCACTGAGTTGCGACTTGGGTTTTTTTCGAGGTTGTAGGTGGTTATCTCGGGAACTACTGGTCTGATTTGAAAAATTCTTTAAGGTTTTTTTTGTCTTGACAGCTTCCGCTGCGTGTTATCGTTAGCCCAAAGTAACTATTCCACACGAACGAAGTCGCGGACAGAGGCTATTGTATATAAAATAAGATCTGTCAACTTAGGCAAGTGTTAGTCGATGTTTAAATTTAAACGGTATCTAGCACTAAACTATTCTATGAAGAAACTTTATTTAGACAAGTGTTCAACGCATATTATATAATTCTTTAGCAATAAAGCTGATGTCATAATATTAAAACTCGGAGTTTATCGATCCTACTCTATCTACTATTGTGATTCTATTAATTCCTTGCAAATATTTAACATGGATTGACCTTCATTATCGAAACTATTACAATTATGGCCTGTCAATTTTATTGTTCTATTAATGGCCGATAATATTCTTTAACTATAATTGTAATTCTGATTGTTTTTAAAACCTGCCTTGTAATAACACCCACGTCGATGTAAGCGACTATAAATATTAAAAGTTCCACTAACTAAGATCGACGTTTTCTATTTATAAGCTCATATTTTGTAATATCTCGTTATATAGTAAATTATTATTGTTATTTGTGTTTCCATTTTTTTTATATCATCGGAGGCAAACGAACAGGAGGGTCACCTCATGTTAAGTGATCACTACCGTCCATAGACACTTGCAACACGAGGGGAGTCACAAATGCGTTGTCAGCCTGTGTTGAGGGATGGTGGGAATGGGAGGAGGAAGGGAAAACGAGAAAGAAGGTGAGGAGAGGTGAGCCCCGGGCGCTCTCACTGACCGAACGAAACGCAACAATGCAAGCACTGTTACTTTACTTCAAGTCAATTTTCTACCCCGGCAGTACCACCCGGCTCATACAAATACCGACGTGAAGTAACGGTGCTCCCATTGTTGCGTTTCGTTCGGTCAGTGAGAACACCTGAGGCCCACTTCCCCTGCCCTCTCCTCCTCCACTTTTTCCCCAATACCTCTCCAAACACAAGCCGGCAACGCACTTGCGACTCCCCTGGTGACCCACCTGCTCGTATGATATATATATATCATAATATATTTAAAAAAAAAAAAACCGTTTTTGGTGGATGCACAGAGAGGGGCATCATTTTCAGACTTCACCGTCGTTCACACATTGATCCATCCAACCGATAATTACTCAGTTCAGCCATCGTATATTCGGAGCTAGTAATTTATAACCATTTATATGAACCGGATTAGTGTGATCGATGAATTCTGACATGCTTTATTTGTATATCTTGGGCAATATACGATGACATTACGAGATGTAAAATTTTAACGTATTTAGCGTTATTGGATTGTAGATTGTAGATGATCACGTCACTATGATTTTTTTTCACGTCGGAAATTTAATGATATCCTTGACGCGTTTTTGCTTAAGTTTACTATTTATACACGTGCTAGCATCTGTAAATACAAGTGTTAAAATTCTATAGACATTTATGTATTGTAAAATACATCGCCTGTATGCTCGCCTCTCATATGTAGAGTAATATTTAATGTACAGTGGAATGCTCTTATGTAATGATCTTATGTTAATTTAAAAGGTGACGTCATATATTTCCTCAGTAAATTTGTAATGAACAAGTCATATATCTTAACTTAAATAAATGTAAGTCAATTACCTTCACTAAGAAGATCAATAGCCTAATCTTCATTTACACCTTAGAAGAAACGACTTTGGAAAAAGTTAAGACGATAAGAGACTTAGGGATAATAATGGAGTCATAATTTCACTTTGATAAATCAAGCTTTAATGATATATGTTTTGCGATGCGAATCTGTGTATTTTAGTAGGCCGGTATCATATATTCTTCTCTACACTTAATTTATTAGATCTCAAACAGAATACGCTACATCTAGTCCGGTCAATTTAGACATTCGAAGTTACCTAAATTCCCACCAAGCTGAAAATCGGTAAGATTGTTTAAAATATCATTAAAAACAAAATTCGAAAGTTCCCCATCTTTCTCCCGTAAGGAAAAAATTTTATTCAATGTCAAAGGTAAAAAAAAAAGAGTTATTCGCGATTTTCAGCAAAACGGGAAGTTTTATCATAAAAATACCTCAGACAAAAATTATAGATTATAAAATTATCTACAAAAAAATTATTAATACTTTCTTCTCTACGAGCCACCGTTTTTGAGATATATTGCATGCAAAATCGCGACCTATCTTAGCTAACTATTCATACATGTATGAGTTGTTGATACGTAGATGTGTACCAAGCATACACGCCTGAACAACTCCTCCATATATTTATTATCGGAAAATAGAGAGTTTTTCAGTTCGATAAGGGAAAAAAAAGTAAATCCTTCCACTTTCATGTGTTAGCGTGTATGCGTGCACGTGTGTGGGAGTGATCGTGTAATGTTGTAGCAGTGATGTATATTTGTGTGTCACCGTATCACGCAAGCAACGCACTCAAGAGCTCCCTACCGAGGGATCGAACCTAGGCTTGAGCCGCTGCCGTGGGAGGCCTAGGGTCTTGTACCTGCTATAATAACTGAGATACTGTTAGTCTTGAACGCATATAGGTCGCATGTTTGAAGATTTAAATAATGAAATCCCAGAATCGTTGACATATTTTGTAGAACGAGTGATTTTAAAGAATAAACGATCAAATTTAGATCATTTAAAATTAGCATACACAAATATTTGCCATAGTATCATGACTGCTGTTCAACCAAGGTCTTTTAAGCCTAAATTACAATTAGGCCTCGCAGTTTTTTTTTCATCGAAGGTTCGGTTAAAAATGTCTTATACAAATCTTTTCGTCATTTGGTTTATGTGTATCCTATAATGAAACAATAATGTATGAGGCAGCAGCAATTTTTCATCGTTCTCCTCATGTCCTATCACCAGAAAATGGCACACTCATTCAATACGTTGCTGAAAATGCTGATATTAATGTGAATACGCTCGACGGCAATAACACACTCCACATAATGGGTATTACTTTTTGAATCGTTATATCTCAAAAACAGTGACTCGTAGAGAAAAAAAAAAGTATTAATAAATTTTTTGTAGATAATTTTACAATGTATAATTTTTGTCTGAGGTATTTTTATGATAAAACTTACCGTTTTGCTGAAAATCGCGAAAAACTCATTTTTTTACCTTTGACTTTGAATAAATTTTTTTCCTTACAGGGGGAAAGATGGGGAACTTTTAAATGTTGTTTTTAATGATATTTCAATCAATCTTACCGATTTTCAGCTTGGTGGGAATTTAGGTAACTTTACTCTTATTTTTTGGTCTAATTTGACCGGACTAATCCGTTTGTAGCCCGTTATATAATAATTATGAAAATCAATTAGAGAAACAGAAACAATATACAGTATGGTATATGATAGAGTATAACTAATCCAGCACATCAATAGTCCGTTACATCTATTTAAATATATATGTATATGAAAAAATTATCATTTCTGCGTTTCTTAAAGAAATCAATTTAAAGTATACGGCTATTTTTATCCAACTAAATCAATTTTAAGATGAAATACCGCGAATCTACACAATGAAAATTTGAAGCCTAAAGACCTCAACACTACTGAACTTATCGGCATCAAGCTAGACCATTCGATGCGGAATTCTTCACAGATGGTTCTAGCAGACTTATTATTTGGATTCCATTGCCCATTTGCAACTTATTTTTGAAAACTACTTAACGCGCGTTGAACTATATTTTTTGGCAAGCGATAAAGATATCATTTTGCCTCATGACATGCGAGTAAGCGTTACCGATCGTATTGCACTTGCGCGACTTGCGTCAGACTAACACCGTGTAGTATAGCATCCTGTGTACGTTTAATATTTATAATTTTGTATTGAGATTGTTAGCAAATCATGTGTTTGATAAATTATATAAAAACTAAATGAACCGCGTAAATTCGTCTGCGCGAAATCGGATACTTATAGGTTGCAATTGTATTTCCAAGCTCAAAAAATCTTTAAAAAACTTAGAACTCGATTACAGCAACTCGCGCCGCTTCCAATTGTAAAACCAAACAATTCAGAGACTTACTTAAATAGATACCTAGTTTGTTTAATGAATGGCTTAGGCATATGTGGAAGAAATTATCGATGAGACGGACGTAGCCATCTATCATTCAGCATCATTAAATAATTTCGTTTTGTTTGAGATACGAACCATCGTTGAATCATTGAATCATCTGGATATTGTTCATAGAAAAGTACTATAATCGCGAATAAAAATGGGAGAGTGGAGTTAGGAAGGTGAAAGTTTGGGGTTGTAGTTGGTTTTGGTGGCAAATAAAAAAATATACAAAAAAGAAATATTGTCGAAACAAATTCAAAAAAACAAACTGTGTAGGGACACGCTAATCACCTAGACGTATAAAATATATTTTACGACCTGTTCTCATACCTATCAGATGTACATAGAAAAATTCATAAAAATCGCCCGAGTCGTTTCGGAGGAGTTCCACCACAAACACCGTGACACGAGATTTTTATATATTAAGAAATATGTATATAATTATTGTTCGGAGTGCCAATAGATATGAAAAGTACACTAATCTATCTATCTAATACCTTTAAAGTAGCAATTCTTGTATATTTTTGTGTTGTTATATATTCAGGATCTCGGAAACCGCGTCATCTATTTCCGTGACTTTTAGTATGTAGGTAGTTTCGGAGACGATAAATCGATCTAGCTAAATTTTATTCATAGAAAACATTTTTAACTGCGAATTCAGGCTGTGAAAAGAAAATAGCTAGAATATAAAGGAAAATTTCACTGCCGCTGTCAAAACGAAAATAGTTCAGATGGAAACCGGCCGCTTCGAAAGTCCGTGTAACCCAAGTTCGAATCCGAGTAACAGCAAAAGAGATATGCTTTTTTAATGTTTTGTATAAAAATGCTCATTTTGTGAGGCAAACCTAACAGTTTATTTTAATCAAAATAATAATCGTATTATTATAATTATAAAAGAGGCATCTTTATATATATATATACTAGCTGTTACCCGCGGCTCCGCACGCGTTTTTTGAATTTATTAAAAAAATATTAAAAATTGTTATTAGATGTGTAAACAACAATAATACTCTTTCAAACATATTTGTAAGTATGACACGCACATCATCTACAGTAACGGATAACAATTCACCACTACTATGTAAAACAAAGTCCTGTTCCACGTCTGTATATATGTCTGTTCGCGATAAGATCAAAAACTACAAAACGCATCTTTATGTCGTTTTCATTAATATATAAAATGATTCTTGGGCAAGGTTTAGGTATAGTTTGTCTTATTATCGGGGCAGGCAACGTCTGCTGAACCCGCTAGCTTAAAATAAAACAGCTAATTAGTTACTGATTTGCCCGTAAAATTCCCGTTCAAATATTACTTGTAGTCCGGTGAAGCTGTTAAGATCTTGCTAGGTCAATAGCGTAATCATTTCTAAGAAAAAAAACGTTCAAATAGGTCCAGCTGTTTTGGAGATTACTCGGAACAAATAAACAAACAGACATATCGACAGAATAAAAAGAAATGTTGATATTTTTAGCACCACAGATATATGTATTCACCAAAAAGTATTTATTTTAATATTACATACACACACACTTTATTTTTATAATACGTAATATATCACAAATCAAAAATTGGAAACAAAACTAACGTACAATAAACTTTTTGAGTAGTTTTTGGCGGAATTTCATTCTGTCATGCAGTGGATTTTATATTTTATTCATAATTTTGTGTTACGTGACTCTATATTATGTTAAATTGGCGGCGTTTTATGTAATTTAATGTTTGTTTATTGTGCGTAAGTGAAATGAATTGGTTTTGAAAATTAAGAAGATAAAAATTTACGAAATATTATATAGAGGATTTAGCGATTATACCTTTTCATTAACTTAGACATAAAAGAAAACTGGCTAAAGAATATATAACAATTACCTAAATTGACAACTTCAGAATTGGCAGTATGGATCAATTCTTTCGCCAGTCGTATTGGACGAATATTATTACTACTAAACTATTTGAATAATAACACTAAATAAACTTTACAAATGTTTCCGACACAAACCTACCACGTATATATAATTAAAAATTGAAAACAAAACTAACGTAGAACAAACTTTTTGAGTAGGAACACAAAATAAACCATGAAAATATTTCCGATAGAATGTTATCGCGTTACCATGGCAACGCATATAATACTGACATTAACACGCAGCGGAAGCTTAAAAAATAGCCCGTTTTTTTACATTCTTCATTTGAGCTCAATTCCTGTTGGTTTTAACGTGATGATATGTAGCCTATAGCCATCCTCGATAAATGAGCTATCTAACACTAAAAGAAACTTTCAAATCGGACCGGTAGTTCTTGAGATTATCGCGTTCAACCAAACAAACAAACTCTTCAGCTTTATAATATTAGTATAGATAATGAAAATATGAAGCTACACATTATCGAACAATATTAAATAAAACAGCTAATTAGTTACTACTTATTTGCCCGTAGAATTCCCGTTCAAATATTACTTGTAGTCCGGTGAAACTATTAAGCGTAATCATTTCTAAGAAGAAAAAAAACATTCAAATAGGTCCAGTCATTTCGGAGATTACCCGGAACAAATAAAAAAACAGACATATCGACAGAGTTAAAAAAAAATTTGATGTTTGTAGCATCACAGATTGTATTCACCAAAAATAATTTATTTTAATATAAATTACACTCACTTTACTTTTATAATACGTAATATATCACAAATAAAAAATTGGCAACAAAACTAATGTAGAATAGAGTTTTTTAAGAGTGTTTGGCGGGATTTCAGTCTGTCATGTAGTGGATTTTATATTTTTTCCATAATATTGTGTTACATGATTCTATATCATGTAGAAATTGGTTGCGTATTATATAATATCGTTCGTTTATTTTGCATAAGTGAAATGAATGAAAAATAAAACCACGAAGCATTAATTCTATGGTCTTGAAGATTAAGAAGATAAAAAATTACGTTATATTATGTAGAGGATTCGGCGCTTATACCTTTACATTAACTTGGACATAGAAGAAAACTAACTATATTGACAACTTCAGAATTGGCTGTATGGATTAATTCCTTCGACTGTCTTATTGGACGAATATTATTACTACTAAACTTTCTGAATAACAACACAAAATAAACTTAAGAAATGTTTGCGATATAAACGTAACACGTATAATTAAAAATCGAAAACAAAACTAACGTAGAATAAACTTTTTAAATAGGAATACAAAATAAACCATGAAAATATTATTGATAGAATGTTATCGCGTTACCATGGCAACCTATATAACACTGACATTAACACGCAGCGGAAGCTTCCAAAATAGCCCGATTTTGAGACATTCTTAATTAGTGCTCAGCTCCTTTTGGTTTTAACGTGATGATATATAGCCTATAGCCATCCTCGATAAATGAGCTATCTAACACTAAAAGGAACTTTTAAATCGGATCTGTAGTTCTTGAGATCATAGCGTTCAACCAAACAAACAAACAAACAAACAAACAAACAAACTCTTCAGCTTTATATATTAGTATAGATGTATATATTGAATTAATATAACTGTGTATTTTCATTTAAAAATATTTTTTATAGAACCGACCTAGGCTCGGTCGCCCAGGTGCTACTAATAATTTCAACGCACAACTATGACATTTAGATAATCCATTTAAAAAATCAGAAGAGTAGACAGTTATTTCATTGGTTTAAGACTTCAATTCTGTAGGAAATCGTTGTGACTGCTTTTGATTTTAAATATGCACAGCGTAACGGACGCGTATTGGTTAGTAGGTATTTGTAATCTTTTGTTGTATATATTATATTATATGTAATATTCTGTGAGCAATAATGAAATCCCGTTTCAGTGATAAATATGAAGCTTATCTATATTATTGTTATATGTAGGTAGCTCTTATGTACATGTTGTATTCGCAATGATTTATTATCAGTCTTTTGCTTTATAGCACATTATAATTTATTAATAGCTGATACTAGTTCCGGATATGTTTAATTTATATACGTTCTTTTACATAATAATGATAACGTAAATATAATATATACCATATTATTTATTAAATCGATTTTAATTAAGTTGATGTGATTTTTTTTAACTTTTTAACTTTTGTGATTTCGACTAATCTATACTAATATTATAAAGCTGAGAGAACGAGCTAATCTCAGGAACTACACGTCCGCCTCGAAAAATATTGCAGTGTTAAATAGCTCATATATCAAGGAAGGTTATAGGCTATACATCATCACGCTTAACCAATAGGAGGTGAGCATCAGTGAAGAATGTTTCAAAATTGCTTTTTTTTTACTTATAAGAGCTTTCGCTAACGTGCGCTGAGTAAACGGTAACTATTCCATGCGGACAAAGTCTCGAGCAGAAGCTAGTAGCAAATATATTTTTTATCAAGACCGAATAGTTAGTCACGGATTTTTTTATTGGAACGAAGTTCCTTACCTCAGGCTTGGAGAAGATATGGATTTTGCTGTGCGACCGAACTGAAAAAAATGTGATAGTAAAACCGTAACGAAAAGTGCGTGGAGTAAAACAGTTAAATGAGACGTGCGCAGGCGCGACAGTCGTATACACAAGCGAGTAGTGTATAATACCTTTCTCCTTTTTTGTAATAATTTCTATTTCTATGTAATTTTATGTTGTCAAACAAAAATAAAGAGACATATTTTGTTATTTTAATTGATAATTTGAATTACGATTACATAAAATTGAGCACGATTTTTTTTTTTTTTTGCAAATTGTATCAATTCTACTTTAGCCGAAGGAACTTCGTTCCTACCTTGTGTCCCATGACACCACATTCTTTTTTACTTTATAACGTCACTGCTTGATTATTATTAGGTAGTATTAGTACAGTATTATATAATACTGTTTTTATTAGTTCACGTTCATTAACGTAATTTATAATTGAATTTTCGTTTCCGTCTAAGTTCTTAATTGGTTTTTGATGTCTTTAACCGACTTTAGAATAAATGTACCGTGAATATTTCAATTATCTGATACGAAATATATACAAGAGTTGTTGAGGTATGTATGCTTGGTACACATATATGTTCCAACAACTCATATATGTATGAATAGCTAGCTCAGATACGTCGCGAATTGCACGACGACGAGCTACAGCCCAAGCCGAGGTGTGCCGTGCACCCTTGAGTTAGTTGTCAAATAAAGTCGACTGAGTGCCCTAAGCGCTCGCCTTAGTAGTCCGGTGAATTTGTTACCTTGTTAGGTCAATAGCGTAGTCGGTTCGAAAAAAAAACCGTAAATATTTACTACATTTAGTTTTATTCGTATTCTGACATCTTTTTTCCCCGTTGTCCTACCCAAGTTATCTCAGCAACACATGTTTTCCCTTTTTCACTTTCCTCTATCAGTTACCATTTTATTTTTCACATATTAGTCTTCTAGAACATTATACTTTATGTAAAGCGTATTATCTCTGATCTTGAAAAGTGAAACGTTTGAGAATGGGGAACGTAATCCACCTTGGTTACAAAGTGAGCCTGGCAGTGAAGGCTTAAACGATAAATATAATGCAAACTCGTGCCATGTAAGTCATTCGCAAAACGTGTAATACACTAGTTGACAATATGTTAATGATTGTTGAATAGGTTAGGAGCCTACACCTTTATACTTTTGAACAGTTCAAGAGTTAAGGAACGTCTGGAATTATAACGAGCTAGCCTCTCTCCGCGACTTTGTTTGCGTGGATCAGTTACGTTGGGCTAACGCTAACACGCAGCGGTAGCTCTCAAGAGGAAAAAAAATGATTTTGAAACATTCTTCATTGCTGTTCCACTCTTATTGGTCTTAGCGTGATGATATATAGGCTATAACCTTCCTCAATAGATAAGCTATATGATACTGAAAATGTTTTTTAAATCGAAGAAGTAGTTCCTGAGAATATCCCCTACAACGTCACAAACTCATAAATTCATAAACTTTACCTCTTTGTAATATTAGGATGGATAAAATCAGACGTCTATGTTACTTAGATGTAGTTATATCTATAGACTACAATATGTCGTTTAGTAGTTGGCCTTTATGTAAGGTCGCTTCCTATTGTCGATCGGTTGTCATCATGTTATTAGTTCTGTATTTTACTTTCTTTAAAGTTCAGTATAGTTGTTGAAATATTGGTAGGTGTAGGAAAATCCAAAACTAGGTAGTCACGTAACTATGGTCATGGACGTTGTGATTCATTTATTAGAGTAGTTTTTTTAAGGCTGTTTTATTTTTTATTAAGAGCTAGCGGGTTCGGTGAACATTGCCCCGTCCTGATGATAAAAAAAACCTTGGCAAATCATATACCTAAACTTTCCTCATGTAGGACTTAGCTGCTGTTTAAAAGCCTCTTAAAAATCCGTTAAGTAGTTGAATTTATCGCGAACAGACATACAGACGTGCCAGAGGAGTTTGATTTATAATACGCAGTGATAACTATATCAGAAGAAGTTTGAAAATAGCACCAGTGATAGAGAAGTTGAGGAGTAATAGGTTAGCATAGTACGGGCATATTATGAGGGGAGGGGGCAATTAAGATGTGGTTGCAGGACCTGGCGGACGTGCGCTTTGGGACGTACACCGTTGACGCCGTCCGCCCGGTCTTACGGGAGTGGGGCTCCCTGACGTTCAGGCTGGTGCAGGTACTGACCGGACACGGTTGTTTCGGGTGGTACCTGCACCGGATCGCTCGCAGGGAGCCGACCGCCGCCTGTCACGAGTGCGGTGCTGAGGAAGATACCGCGCAGCACACGCTTTCCGAGTGGTTGCGTGGGAGGGACAGCGCCGCACTCTAACGGCGGCGGTAAGAAGGAGTTTGTCGCTGCCGAGTGTGCTCGGCAGCGAACAGGCGTGGCGAGCAATGGCCTTCTTCTGCGAGAAGGTCATCTCGCAGAAGGAGGCGGCGGAGAGGGCCCGCGAGGTGGATCCTCTGAGTGGCCGTCTCCGCCAACAGAGGACCGGCAGGAGGAGGCGGTGCTTTACCCAACTCCTCCTGCCATTGTAGCCGGACCTGAGGGGATGGGCCGGGGGGCTCATCTTCTCATTGCACAGGTCCGGCGGACGAGGGGAGGCAGCTGATGTGTACCCAGTCTGCCTCTCTATAGGTAGGAGCCCAGCGGCCACCTTCCGCCGGGCGGACCGTTGGGGCGGCTCTACAAGGTTGAGTAGCAAGTACGATCCCTTGCCGCCCTAACAATTACGGTCTAACGGTACACCGTGAGGATATTGCATGCATATTATGAGAATAAATGAAGTCATGTAACAAGAAAAGTTTTGAGTACGGAAGTGGATGGATATAGGAGTAGAGGAAGACCATAAAAGGTGTGGAAGGGTTGTATGAAAAATGATGTATATATAAAAGTTCTAAATACTGAAATGACATCTGACTGACGAGAGTGAAAACACGAAAACAACGAAAACATGGTGTATCGACCCTACTTAGGTGATACATACAGATGACTGTATTATTTTCTATTACAACTTTTAATGATATAGAGTATACAATAATATATGTATATATTGTTTGTATTATAGTTCTGGTAGAAGCTTGCCACAGCGAACCAGCCTGCCTACAAGATCACGCAGGGTTGGAGGCGATCACGCAGCTCCATAGACAGCTCGATGATGACGCCAATGGGAATGTCGACCTCAGCGAGAGCGATGACGTAAGTATAGGTTTTCCCACGACGTTATTTATTAAAATTGGCTATGTCCTTCTGTAGATCTTAGGCGAACTCTACGCTAAATTTTATCACGACTTAAAATTTGTATCAGGTTACGATATCTTACTTGGGTGCAATAACTACAGATAACAACGTCTTAGTTTAGTAATTAGACTATGTTTTGCTTCTAGAATATTGATTTTTTCAATCTTATTTATTATGATATATGTGTACGTACGATGTAATTTTGTGTCAGATTTTAATGTTATCAAGGTAATATGTATTGATTAATAATCTCTTATAATTTATACCTATAAACTAATATAAACAAACTTTACCTCTTTATAATATTAGTATAGAAATATAGATTAAAAAAAAAACAATATTACAAAACATAGATTCAAATAACACAAGATTATGGATAAAATATAAAATCCACTACATGGTATTTCAAGACCCCGCCAAAGACTCCTCAGAAAGAATAGCAAAAATAATGAAATGGTTTAAACATATTCAAAAGCTCCAATACAAGAGGCCTATGTAATATGTTCAGATTTATTATGCCCGACAACTGTCGTTTGACATTGACAAATGACTCATATCGACTTGAACTGGAAAGAGAGTGTGTTGCACGTCAGCTATATATGAAGTTAATGATTTGAGATGTTGATACTGACCTTATAATAGAGGACGTTGAACTTAGATTTAATCATACAAAGTATATAGATTATAATTAGTGAAAAAAAAAACAAACGAGGACAACGAATCAGCAAGTTATCTCTGTCTATCACACATTTGAGGAAAGCTGATTAAATATTTATTTGTAATTGCCCGTAGTGTAGATTGAAAATACTTGCAAACCGTTTTTGTCTCTTTTTCTCTTAATCAAATCACTGTACAGTTCTAATTTCAAACACAATTTTAATTTCGGAAGTAACCTGTTCTTTTATTGAAGCTCGTTTAAACTTTAAAGGACCATTATATTATATTATTTTACCCGCTTCGGTCACATTTTTAATGTTTGGACGTAAATGAATAAAATTAAAATTGCAGGAGTATTCTTACATAGGAACCAAATATTTTATAACGTGTGTGCAATTATAAAAGAAAGTCAATATTTTTCCTTATCAAAATTTGCAATACCTTTATTGTATCCACTGCTTGGTGGTGTAGGGTATATCCACTGCTTGGTGGTGTAGGGTATTTGTAATAGTTGCCACTTACATTCCAGAAGTGCAAATTCTGATTCTATACGGTTATAGGTGTGTTCTGGCAAAAGCTAGAGGTACATATGATAGCGTTTGACTTCGACCATATTATGAAGTGATATTGTGGTCAGTCACCATTTTACAATATGCTATATTCTATACGCGTGATATAGGCTTTTTGCCCTGACGTGAGCAGAACGGCAGACCTCTGACATTTGGTTTATACAGATTATGAACCATGTGTAATGTCCTAATATTTCTTTTCAGTTCCTCCGTGAAGAGTTACAGTATGACAGCGGATATGAGAAGAGACAGCGTGCGTTTCACCACAACGACGACATGCACATATCAGTCAAAGAACTGTGGGAAGCGTGGCTTAGATCGGAGGTGAGAAATAATATTTGTAACTTAAATGAAAAAATGTTTCATTAATATTCCCTTTTTTTTACAAAATGACGTCTTATAAATCGATGAACGCTGGCTTCACGCGCGAAAAAGCATGAGTCATTTCTACGTTCCGCCTGAGCCGAGCGTGCAACCGAGAACGTGAAACAAGCGATAAAGAGGCGCGATCGGCCTGAACGTTCGGCTTTTGACGCATCTTTCTGCATATAGAATAATTTAATTCAATTCATAAACGTATGTAATTTTTATCAATGTTTTCTTGTGACCTTATCACAAGACTACAAAAATTTGTAGTCCGTAAACCGACAGACAATCATTTTTTTTTTCTCGAACTAACTACGCTATTGGGCCATTGGGGTTTTTACAGCTCATCCGGAATACTTAATATTTCCGCCATTGGTTTGACATATAAACTGGACGATATTGATTCTTGGTCAATAAATATAACTTTTTTGTTATTACAAAAAACTTAAATACGTATTGAATTCTTGCTTTAAAAAGGTTTCGTTTAAAATGAAAACGCCGTATAAGTCGTTATGTACTGATATTTTTCAACCTTGCTATACACCTTTCTGTATACGTTTTACAAATTATGTATATTGTTTTGTTAATTCAATCATTTTGAGATAATTAATGATCATGTCCAAAAGAAATATTAAGTTATGAACAAGTAGTATAATCTTTTGTTAAGAGCTAAGAATTTTTAGAGGTTAATTTGAAGGTTGTAGATCAGTAAATGACTATAGTGTTACCAATGCACCACGTAAACGATATATTGTATAAGAGTGCCAAAAGTTTTCATCTATTATTTTACTGAAACTATTTCCTAAAGATTTAAGAATCACATGAAGAGTCTAACTATAAAAAGTATTTATTGTGTTGATAATATAATAAAATATAGTTTTCTCTCGTTTAAGGTACACAATTGGACTGCGGAGCAGACAGTTGAATGGTTATCGCAGTCAGTCGACCTGCCTCAGTATAGATCACTGTTTTTGCAACACAAGGTCACGGGGGCCACTTTACCAAGGTTAGAGGAAATATTTATCTGTTTATTAAAAGTTTTGATAATCTTAATTATTCATAATGCACGGTAACCCTTTTACCTCAATAATGACTTCGATCCAAAAATATGTCTGTTATTTGATACGAGAAAAACACACGAGACTAAGGCGTAAAAGTGAATGTATTTGTTTGGCAAATCTCTGGAATGTGTAAATTTGAAAAAACACGTTGGTGAATACATTTACTTAACTTCATACTATATTTAATTATTTATGGTACATGTGGATGTAGCAACAGTCGTCAGTCAACAACAATAATACAATAACAATGATAAAAAAGTAGCAAACTAAACTGAAGACCAAAAACGCTTTATCACTTAGAAACTTTGCTTACACTTTTAATAATGATAAAAAATTACATATTACTAAATATTGAGATACAATGGATTAAAAAAAAAGAAAAATAATAAACGAAAAAATGAAGTTGAACTCATTTATGAAAACTAAAATGAACGTAAAAAAAACAAGATGGCAAACATAATTTAGAATATTGAAATATCATATAGGTACTAGCTGTGGTATATATTACTACTACTATATTACTAATATCTATAAAGAATCAAAAGGTTTTTTAATGATATATAATACGCAAAATATTTTTTTATTCTGTACTAGCTTCTGCCCGCTACTTTGTTCGAGTCGAATAGTTTACTTTAGGTTAACGCTAACACGGAGCGGAAGCTTACAGAAGAAAATTAAACGTTTTTGAAACATTCTTCAATAATGCTATTATATATTATATTACATATATTATATATTGTATTATAATAGTCCTATTGGCCATAGCGCCTATATAACCTATAACCTTATTTGATAAATGAGCTATTTAACACTGAAAGATTTTTTTAAACCATTAGTTCCTGAGATTAGCGCGTTCAACCTTCTAAACAAGCAAGTCCTCCAACTTTATAATGTTAGTATAGCTTACTACTCTTCTCTCGTACTTAACTCCAGTCGTCAATCAAATTACAATAACTTTTGATAGAGTGGACCGATTTTAATTAAACAAAAAAATACTTAGTCCTGAGGATATGCTTTATGATTTTCTTGCTGAGGTTTTATTGTGAACTCAGTACTTTAGCAGTGATACGTGGTCATACAAACAGACAGACATTTATAAAAATGATTGAAATGTATTCTATTACTTATTTCGAGACACCTGCAACAATTTTTTTCACGAAAATCGAAAAAGTTGTACTTTAAACGTTAGATTTACACTCTTATCACTTTATTTATGTATGATTCTTGTACATTCTAATTATATCTCTCTCGGTATGTGTAAATATAACTATATTTAGAGTTTTACAAACACGGTTATCGGGCTACGGGGAATTTATTTTTGTACTAATCACGATGATTGAGTACTTTGATTTCTCGCTGATTCATATTACATAGAAATTGTATTTCTTTAAAAAAAGTTCCAAATAGTTACGTACATGTTCTAAGACTCTTTCTCCATTTAACATAATTATAGTTCGCTGATATATAATTCACACAATACAATCTTGTAGATAGATAAGTTGCTTCAAACGTTTCTCTCGTAATGTCGTAATTAAATACTCAAAAACTGCTGGATTGTTTTCTAACAATCTATTTTGGTTTCATTTCGTAGATATTTAGTCTATTATCCAATAGAAGCTATGATGTTTATAAATACTTTGCGTTCATTTATTTTCTTGCTGTGTAGAAGTGAAGCAAGCTGTGTAGAGTGCATGCGTAGAACAGGGGTGTAAGGGGTGTCGCGTAACATCTTAAGACTTGAGACACTCAAGCCAACCTCACCTGCACGTGGTGCACCCTGCTGAATAACGAACGAGGCAATGGCGAAAGCGGGGTGGTAGGGTTTTACAGCCTGACTGGGTCGCAACCACCATGTATTTGGCGAAAAAGCCCATCATAGTGACACGCTTCTGCGCGTCGCGTTTCGGGATCAGCCTGTGCATATCCAGTACTGGGTGACTTTCGTCATTATGGCCGGAAGACAGCGGCGACCGGCGATGGATAATCTGTCTCTCGGTTGTTGCCGATGTTTTTGGATTGTACTATGCTTAACATCAGGCGTAGTGCAGTCACTATGTCGTGCTTCAATAAAAAAAACGTAAACGCTGAAGCGATGATTGGTTAGTTGATAGATAGTTAGTTAGACACCGGATCTTTGCAACTGAATCCAAGCTTTCAGTGAAGGGAAACGTTCTGATGAAACCATATCATGGCGGCAAGACTTTCTCTAAGTCCGCCTAGCTACCTATCCCCTTCAAATTGAAAGTCTATCATCAGGCATCGGTTGGCGTATTCTAGCAGATACATTTGAGAGCCAGATCTCCTCTAAATTTATCCTCTCCTTTTCCTTTCTCTCTCTCCTCACTCCCACTCTCCTTCAACACAATCTGGCAACACACATCCGTCTCCCCTGGTGTTGCAAGTGTCTATGGGCGGTGGTGATCACTTAACATTAGGGGACACACATATTCGTTTACCTCCTATGATATAAAAAAAAATGTTCAAGCGTTAACTACGTTACTACGAAGTATTAAAAAAAGAAGTTACTGGTATCAACTAATAGTGTATAGAATTATATTCTTAACTATCCGTTCTGGCAGACGTTCCCTCTCCATGATTATTTAAAAAATCCTTGACAAATTATATACCAAAACCTTCCTCATGAATCACTTTATCCACTGATGAAAAACGCATACAAATCCATTCAGTACTTTTCGAGTTTATCGCGAACAATCAGACAGACAGACGTGGTGGGAGATTTTATTTTATACTATGTATTCATAAGTATACCATGAATAAATTTAAAATGATTTTTGTCAGTCGTTATAACTCTAAAGGAACTAAATAGGCTGAATGTATCAGAAGCTAATGAACCCATCGCCGAAACCGGTTTTGCGTTCACCTCGTTCGTTGCTAATAACGCCTATTGTCCATCAAGTGTTCTTATAAGTTATTTCCCTTCAGTTAGCTGTCTTTGTTTTGTTAGTTTTTTGTAATGTCAAAATGATGATGATGGAAGTATGAAAAAAAATGCAATGTGACCATGAGCTTGCTGATTGTCAACATCTATGTTCTTGTATCTTGCTTTACTCTCAATATATTTGGAGTAATTTCTTCTAAAACTTGGTAATAATTCTAATTACATTTTGAGGTTGTATGAATATTTGGTTTAATTTCATGTTTGTTTTTGCGAATTAGCATCCAGCTCATTGGTGCGTTTTTATATTCGTCCAAATCTAACAGTGACTCTCATATGGTTCTTATTGTCTAGTCCGGTGAAGCTGTTAAGACCTTGCTAGGTAAATAGCGTAGTCAGATCGAAAAAAAAAGTTCTTATCGTATCTATACTTAGTATTATATTATCGTAACTGATTTCTCTTTCTTTATCGTGAATAGTCGTAACTTTGGGAGTATTGAATGACATGTTACACATGTAAGTTAGCCTCAGAAAGATGTAAATACACTAGTTCCATTAATCAACTTAATTACAGGAATGTCATTGGTAGAATGGAAAACTTCTCACCCCCGATAGGAATATAAACCTTACACCCGTTGGAGTTTTTTTGCTGGAACTTCAATGATCTTTCAATATGGGTTTCTTTAAATGGGAAGTAAATATGTTATTAAAGTGTTGGCAACATGCATTTGATACCTTCGGTGTTTCAAGCGTTCACAAGCTTGCGGCTACCGTCAAGCGACTCGCTTGCTTGTTTGCCATCCATTCTTGGTATAAAATATGCTAACTAGTTACTCTTTTGTTATATTTGGGAATCGATCTGTCTCTGTATAGATTCTCAGCATTCTTTATTGGTATTCTACTGTATTGTAAAGGAAATGAGATCTTGAAAGTAGCCGTATGTTAACTGCGCCACATATCATCAGCATGGAAGAGACTTACTGTGAGACAATAGGTTTTATACCGCAGGAAGGAATGGGCATAATCATCCTCCCTCCCCATGACGTATTGACGATTTCAAACGCAGAGAAATCCACAGTTCTATATTTTCCCACATACAGCGGTACTACAAGAACATTTCTCTGGTTCAGGTTCCCTCACGATGTTTTACTTCACCGCCAGCTAATAGTGTGACGCAATTTAAATCAGTAAATAAATGTAAGCGAATTCAGAAAAAAATGTTGGTACATTTCGAGGTTCGAACCTGCGGACTTCAGATTTTTTTATATCATAGCAGGCAAACGAACACGTGGGTCACCTGATGCTAAGTGATCACCACCGTCCATAGACACCAGCAACACCAGAGGAGTCGCAAGTGCGTTGTCAGCCTGTGATGATGGTGAAGGGGGAGGGAGAAAGGGGGGGAGGCGCCGGCGCTCTCACTGACCAAACAAAACGCAACAATGCAAGCACTGTTACTTTACGTCGGTGTTGCTGTGAGAGGGTGGTACTACCCGGACGAGCCGACCCCTTCATGCTGAAACCAGTTATAGCCACTCAACCATCATGTCTTCAAATTCAATTATATATGTATATTGTGCAGATTGGCGGTAAACAACATGCAGTACCTGAGCAACGTCCTCGGGATAAAAGATCCAATACACAAGCAGAAGCTCGCGCTCAAGGCCATGGATGTTGTTCTCTTTGGACCTCCTAAAGGTATGATTCAATTTAAAATTATTCTCAACTGGTACACTTTTATTGGTCATCAGAAGTTTTAAGAAAGTAACATAATTATAATTTTATTAATATAGATTTAAACTTGAAAGGACGTCTAATATGAACTGAGTCAAAAAAGGAAATTAAGAATACTTCCTGTTATTCTTTCTCCTTACTTATATTATAGATGGGAATGCAAATTTATGTTTCTTAGACTTTTAAACCTTAACATATATGGTGTCATGGGTAAAGAAAAAGACGTAGGATACCTTTCCTAGATATTAAGCAAGAATGTCATTAATTTTTTTTGTCTAACTCAATAACGGATGAATCGTAAAATAAATATTAGAAATTAAATCCTCATTTAATATTAAATTGGATTTAATAAAACTTTGTACACGAAAGTAAAATTGATAATATGGAAAGTTACAAATAACACTTTTAATATAGGCTTAAAAATAGTTTATAGGTGTATCCCAAAAAATAATTTCAAGAAACAATCAAATTTTATTGAATATCAACTAATTTTAATTAAATTATGCTTACAGCACGTTGCAAGTGTTAGAGGTACTAAAAATGGATAATAGTGCTCTAATCGCATTTCTTTCTCAACCTATTCTCATAATATTTGTACACTGAAAATATATATCCTTTCAAAATAGATATGGATAAATGATGAGTATTTTTTATGTCATAGGAGGCAAACGAAAAGGCGGGTCACCTGATGTTATGTGATCACCGCTGTTCATAGACACTAGCAAGACTAGGGGGGTCGCAAGTGCGTTGCCATCCTGTATTTGGAAGGAACGGGGGGAGAGCGAGATGAGAGGAGATGAAAGGTGTGGTGGGCATCCGGCGCTCGCAATGACCGACCGAAACGCAACAATAACGCACTGTTACTTCACGTCTGAATTTCTGTTGGTCGGGTTGTACTACCCCGCGCGAGCCAACCCATTCATGCTGAAACCAATAATAGCTTCAGCGTGACTCTACCGTCTACATTAGTTTTACAAATCATAAAATAAAGTATATTCATATTTTAATCAAAGTGCATAACGAATCGAAAATAGTTATTGAATAAAACAGACATGCCGAGTCACGAGAAATTGCTTGTATCATATATACTCCTGTTTTATGAAGGCTTCCACATATTTGTCCAATCCAGTGGCATGGTATATCCAGCAATGTGCAATCGCGGAATGATTTGAGAAGCAATGCTCAACTGGCAACTAAAAAGCTAGGTGTCTTCAAGCGGCATAAGCAGTACTTCAATCCAAAGCAACAACTTGTCCTCTATAGAACAATTACGTTGTTATATGAAGTACTGCTCCCACATTTGGACCAATGCTCCCAACTATAGTTTTCTTGTCATTGATAGCAATCCCGATTTAACATGCGGTTTAAAATCATTAGAATTTCGGAGGGACACTGGGTCTCTTCGTGGGCTTTTACCACATATACAATTATCACAAACTTTATGTTATCGTGCGTCCTCAACGTTGTCCAAACTCGCAGCCACAGATTCTTAAAACCTAGGGATATAGCAAAAACCATAAGGTTATCTAGAATCTTCATTATAACCGCATCAGCGTTTTAGATTTTAGGTTACCCGACATGGTATTACCCCAGGTCTACGATATGGGACTTGTCGAAAAGCGATTGACACACGTTCTCCAAGGTCGGCAATACAACGGCGATGCCCCTTATGTTGCAATTGTCATAAGCCACTAATACCATTTACCACCAGATAGTCCGTGTTCCTATATGCTGCCTTCTGCCGTAAAAAAAGTTTCCCTGAGAACTAATCAATTCCTTTTGCTTGTCACTTGAAATCTAGTAGTCAAAGTTAGAGTATATCTATACTTAATATTATAAAGAGGTAAAGTTTGTGACGTTGTGAGTTTGTGACGCTGTAGGGGGTAATCTCAGTAACTACAGGTCTTATATTATATATATTCTTTCAGTGTTATATGGCTTATTTATGGAGGAAGGTTATAAGTTATATACCATCACGCTAAGACCAATAGGAGCGGAACACCAATGAAGAATGATTAAAAATCGCTTCTTTTTTCCTCTTAAGAGCTTCCGCTGCGTGATAGCATTAACTCGAAGTAACTATTCCACGCGAACGAAGTCGCGAGCAGAGGCTATTAGTACAATAAAAAACAAGTATTAATTAACAGAAAGTGGGTGTTTTTTTTTAGTTTGCTAAACTCAACAAAACATTAACATAGCGACAAATTATACTTGGACAGAGTACAGTCAATCTATTTTATATGGAATGGTATAGGAATAATATGAGCACAATGCCCGTGTCATTAAAATATCATCAGATAGCCCATAATCGACTCGACGCTGCAAACGTTTAAGTGATTTGTATATTTTTTTGTTCAGCATGACTCGGCGTCTGCGGCGAATTAAGTGTGAAAAACTATTGTTTTTTTACCACGAACCGATGTAACAGCGATCATTTTGCATTCAGTATATTTTGTTATCCGGTTGGTAGCACATGCTTTATAATTACAGTAATCGTTACACTGTTATTCTATCCATCAGAAGGTTGTTTGCAATTCATTAACGTTATATTCCTCTTCTATAAATTAAACTAAGTATAAATTCTTAGGTTCAATATATTAATGTTCATATGAAGTAGCCTATGGATTATCATCATACATTTCTTTAC
Organism: Antheraea mylitta; assembly: GCA_014332785.1. Lineage (NCBI taxonomy): Eukaryota > Metazoa > Arthropoda > Insecta > Lepidoptera > Saturniidae > Antheraea > Antheraea mylitta. The sequence continues at coordinate 2,632,036 of JACEII010000016.1, forward strand.
CTTATTCTAACTAAATAAGGCTTATATCATATATTTTTCTCTAATATTATTTTCCCACAGATAGCAATTAAATATATCACACAAATACCGTTCTTCATACAATCGAGCCATACCTTTCAGGGTTTTTCTCTATACGTCTAACTTTATACATATACTTCTACTCACGTTTCACTCCCGCACATTCGTCTCGTCATCTCGGCAACATCTTGGCTCGAGATCACCCGGGTGGTCACAAAGATGCTGCTATCGCGATACAGTACACACTACACCGATTATACACACACATAGATATTCAGACATGCACCTTTACACAAACTGATGGAAGGGTTTACTTTTTTTTCCTTATCGAACTAAATCAAGTAGTTTAGTTCGTTTCTTTCCGATTTACATGTTGTGTTTTTGAATCATGAAATTTTAATTGTATGATTCAAAAATTAATACATGTATAGCTTAGCATAGTTTAGCTAGGTCAGATCGGGTATTTTTCTCGGTAACAGCCCAAGCCGAGGTGTACCGTGCACCCTGGAGCATGTTACCTAAACAAAATCGGCTGAGTACCTTAAGCGCTCGCCTTAGCAGTTCGGTGAAGCTGTGAAGGCCTAGTAAGATCAATAGCGTAGTCAGAGCGAGAAAAGAAACATATACTTCTATATATTCTATACATTTCTATATTCTCTTTTATCAACTATAACTATATCATTCTTCACACAATCCATCCATACCATCTTCGGTCTTCTACTTCTGTATCAGTCCATATTTATACATAGCGCTCTTTCAGTATTCACAACTTTTACATATACTGTTCCTTATACGATATAGCCATACTTTATTCACTCTTCCTCTAATGTTCTTATACATTTCTCTTCTTAATATGCTTATACTACGTGAACCTATTGTTTCTTATGTTATCTGTTACTGGTGCAATTTTCATACTTGGTATAATATAGTCATTCCTATTCTTATCCGTTCTAGTTTCAACACACGTCCATCCGTGACAAGTAACTTATATATATATATGTGTTGAATTAAAACTTTTGCAAACTTTTAATCGTGTCCTCCAAAGAAAGATGGGCTCAGCTGTCTTGTTTCGTAATATTGAGTGTTATAATATGTTTGCGGAATCAAAAAGCAAAGCATCGGATGTTTTCTTGTTCGCATGTGAATTACTGTTCGGGCAGTTCACGTGAAGCAAACAACGAAAAATAGTTGAGGTTCTGAAATTCGTTCACATTGAACCTAATTTGACTTCTAGTAGGTATGAATACACAATTTCTTTTTTTTTCTATCATGTTTATTTGTCAAGTTATGGGCTTCTAAAAAACAGTCACATTTGAAATTTGTTGTTTTTTTTTTTATTTGTTTTTCGAACTGAAGACATTTACAATAAAATAAAAAAAAAACGCTATGAATTATATAGATATTACACGTAATCAGTAAACGTACTTGAATAAACTCGCTAAAACCACACTTTCAAACTTTCTCCGTTTTTTACACCCGTTTTCTTTGCGGCAACATGTTTTATAAATTTATAACTCTCCGCTCATTATTTATGATTTATGTTACAAATAATATTATACAAATATGTTCTAATTAATACTATACAGAATGAAATAATCCACTATTCAACTATTTTCGATATCATGCTCAGTACTGTATGGTACGTAATACTTCAACTGTCCCTTCCTGGTCCGAGATCCAGAGACAGGCCTAAAACAAATTGGAAGGGTGTAGTTTTAAAAGACATGAATGAGTGCAAAGTTACTGAAGACGATGTCAAGGACAGAGCGAAGCGGAGAAGTAAAGTACGGAAGGTTGACCCCACCACCATGTGGGACAAATAGTCAGGAAGAGAGAGAGAGAGTGTATGGTGCGTTAAACGTCAAAAAAAAATCAAAATTTCCGATAAAACCATCGGAACTATCAAGTATTAGAATACGGATTTTCTCCAAAAAAATGTAATTGTTGGAAATAGAAACGAGCACTGGTTTTGTTAGATAATGATGGAATAATTTGGCATAGCGTGACGAAACATCTGCAATAGATACTTCTGTGAAGGCCATAGAGCTGTACCGTGAAACATGAAGTAATTTTATCAGTAAAAATGTAGTTTATAATATATCTGTGTTTAATATTGTTATTAAGTAACTACTTACTGGAATATAATATCATACACAATGATAAAAATAGCCAATTTTTATATTCTATGCATACCGAATGCAAGAACAAAAAAACGCCATGTTTTTTGGAGCTTAAATTTGCTTCAATTCTAAAACTGAAAGTACATAAATAATCCTGAACATTACTTAATTAATTCTTACGATTTTTTTGTGTTGATTTCTTTGTTTAACTCGTATTTTATTTGAATTAATTTTTCGTATTAAATTCAGATTACTCTTGACGCAACTATGAAACAACGTTTTCCTCAATACCTCATGTTTCAATTTTTCTTTTACTATTTGACTATTGACGACATGATCAGTTTTGCTGAATGTTTAGATAGTAGCAATATTTATGGAGGACATTCTGCGCTCGATTCTGGTTCTAAATCAATTTAAAAAAATAAGTACTTAATATTTGACCTAATCTTAATCTTAACCTAAAGTACTTAGGTGTTTTCATTGAGTGTTCTTTCCTGGCGTGATCAAATTAATAATGTAGTTTCACGGGTAAGAAAATTGATCTATGTTTTTAAAAACCTGCGTTCAAGTATTGATGTCGCATCGCTAAGAACTGTTTATTTTGCCCTTGCTCAATCTATTTTGACTTATTGCATCACAAACTGGGGTGGTTCTTATAAAACTTATTTTATTAAAATTGAAAGAGCTCAAAGAGCATTATTAAAAGTTATGACTTCAAAACCTATTCTTTTTCCTACTCGGGAGCTTTATTCAAATTGCAAAGTTTTATCTGTTCGTAAATTATTTATTCTTCGTGTTACACTTAGGAAGCATGCTCAGATGATCTATGATCATAATCTTATTAGCACAAAGCGTAGATATGATCAAGTGTGTCCTAGTGTGCCCCGAAGAACAGAACTAGCTGGTCGCCATTATCATTATTTGAGTCCTATGCTATATAATAAAATCAACAAAACTCTCAGTATTTATCCACTTATCAAAATTAAATGTAAAAAAAATATATATTTTAAGTTGGCTCTTGGGCCTAACGTATGAAGAAGCCGAAGAACTTCTATGTTTTACATAATTACTTTACTTGCAAACGTTTCTTGCTAAAATATTATCAAACCACACTTAAATTCTATACATGCATTTCACTCAACACGACATTAGCTCTCGCTTGCTCAGCAGCATTTCATTATTTTATTAAAGTATTTTCCATTGTTGTATATTACGGTCACAGGTATTTTTTATGTGTTAACTATTTCAATTAAAAAGCTTAGTGTTGTCCAGCGGTGAGTGTTAGTGACTGCAACACAATTATTAACTACAGCAGTCACTACCGCTCATGTAATTAAAAAAAAAACATCGAGAAAAATATATAAATGATACTCAAACTTCTACTCGTCTATGTTAAAGTGCAGTGTCAATAACCGCCGTAGGGCGAAGTGAAAGTGAAAGACAAACGAAAAAAGGATAATTTTTTCGAAGCATGAAAAACGAAAGGGTTTTTTGTCAGTTTTATTATCAAAAGTTATTAACTCCGGGTCGCCCCTCGCTTCTTTTGGCGATGGTCATTACACCTAGGCTTATTACGATTGTAGCTATACTTTTGTAAGTCTTAGAATAACTTTAACGCAGGTTTTCTTTGTTGTTTATTAGTATTTGTTTTGATGTTTTTTATATGTTAAATGTGACCATGAAGAGTCATATCCTAGAATACCGCGAGTGTTTGAACTTTCACCTGAGTATAGAATTCGCGAGAGCGAATTAAAAGTTTAGCGAGACCTATAGATGTTATAAATTAAATTATGAAAAAATACTTAACATTCATATGTTAAGAATTAAGTAATTGATTAACTTAATTCTTATCTTGATTTACATTTTTTATATTTCTTTTCACTCTTGAGTACCTACTTTGACAATATTTTTTCTAGTAACATCTAAAATATAATTAAAAGATAAATTTTAATATTACTATGTAACAATAGCTCATAAACAGCTTAAGCGATCTTAATAAAATCATAAACTAGAACGGTATCAGAAGGATGACCTAAACATAAATACTCGGTACAAGCTATTACCGCTTGTAACATGTTATTAAATCACTAACTCTAATAACACCACGCTTAATTTACGTTTTAGGATAATCTCTATTTTGTCTTTATTTTATTGTATATAAAACTTTATTTACTACCAATATACCAGCAAACAATAATTGTCTTTATTAGATTTCAAATAACTTAGGTGTATGTCACTCGTAAAACTATTCTGAATATAAAGTTTTGCCAATAAACTAGGCAACGCCGATACGGAAATTTGTCAATGTCCTATGAAGTATGTATTTAAATAGGTTTTCAAAACTGTAAAACAGCTATACTGAAGCTGCGGCCCGCTGGGTCTTTGTAGTTGGCTCACCCGATTATATTTTACTTTCAATTATTTTAAGTTTCGTGCCTATCAGAAAAATTATAAGCACGCTGAGTGAGTTAGATAGATCCCAGATAACACGACCGCAACGTTTTTTTCCTCGAACTGACTATGCTATTGACCTAGCAAGGTCTTAACAAACCGGACAACTCGTTTAAACAATAGATTGTGTGCCACTGCTCTAAATGCTTATTTTTAAAATCACATTGACTTGCTTTACGCTAATGCATAAGTTGCTTAAAGTATTTATAACGTTTGGTTTCTCTGTTATTTACTGAAAATATTTGAAAAGTAACTGTTAGCAGCGATTTCGTCTGCGATGTTAATTATCTACATAATAAATCTCATGTTCAATTGAAAAAAAAAAAAACAAAAAATGAAAACTTAATAAATAATATAATCCTTTGTAAATAACATTATACGTTTACTTTCCCTATCCTAACGCATGCGCATCGCACCGTTTGTCGACTTATCTACGGCAAGAAAACTCACGTCTCTTAATTCATAGTTCGTAGTGATCTTATAAGTAACGAAGTTTCTTAAAACTTTAATAGCTTTCTATGAAATGAAGTTATCGTGATTTTTTAAATATGGACTAACTGCAATTATTTGTAACTATTTTCAATATAAATCTTTATCGTTGTATTTAGATAGAATGTCATAAATAATGACAGGAAATTTGTGGCCTAAAATTTCCAACGTAAATTTTTCTTTTTAGCAACAATTACGTTGTTCACACGAATTTTATTTGCCAACCGGTTTCCTCTGACTTCATTTATTTCGTCAATATCTGTAACTGGCTGTCAAATGATATCAGTACAACCTACATATTGTTATCGAAAGAAACACCAATTATAACAAGTTCCTCGAAATATGGATACCATTTTATGGTCTTAAAGCGAACTGTTTGGTTACGTGCTATTATTAACATTGTCCCGCGAATGTACGAAATATTGGTGTCAATACAGTTACATCACGGTCCGCAAGTGTGTTTTTGTTCTATTGGATGAGTTTCGTTCTAGCAACTGATTTATACCGGTCGCGTTATTTTTTTTTTAATGAAAATATTAATTTTTAAATTACGTTTAAGCAAATAGTCAAAGTTTTTATATATGTATTTTTTAATATATAAGAATTAGTGAATTACATTTCGTTGTGGTGAACATGTTATAAATGGTATTTAATATTTGTTACGCATTAGGAACGTTTTTTTGTATTTTGTTGATATTCTGTGGGCGTTATGTTTATTTAAACGATGATGGTATGTAATATTTTTTTTGTTAAAAAAACTTTGTTAAACAGATTTTGTTACTTAGAGCCATAAATGTATACGTACCTCAAACGTTAGTGCGCGTTTACATTAATAAATTGATTATTTCTTTTAGTTCATGTGTATTAAACTGAACAGACAAATGCTGTAAAAGAAAACTATAGCAGTGTAATTCACCCTTAAGGGTCCTTTTACACGTCTGTCTGTCTGTTCGCTATAAAACACTTTTTAGGTGGTAGAGTCACGCTGAAGGTATTATTGGTTTCAGCACGAATGGGTCGGCTTGCCCGAGATAGTACCACCCTCTCACAGAAAACCCACGTGAAGTAACAGTGCTTACATCGTTGCGTTTCGTTCGGTCAGTCAGAGCGTCGGAAGACTACCTCCCTCTCCCCTCCCCCTCCTCGACTCCCAAATTCCCTATTCCCCCTTCCATAAAACACACCTGTTCGTTTGCCTCTTATGACATAAATAAACAAGTAAATAAATTTTCATGCGGTTTTCACCAGTAGATGATAAAGTGAGTCATGAGTAAGGTTTTAGGTATTTCATTTATCAAGGTTTTTTTATTATCAGGGCGGGGACTACGTCCGCGGGACCCGTTAGTTTCTTATAAAACCTACCAATTTACATATCTAAATCGACCTTGTGAAATGTGCTGTTCTATTTTCATAGATATTATAATATAGTTTGTATTACTACGGTATACACTGTAAGGAAAAACGAAACCTAAATTAAATATATGCTTTTGAAAAAAAAAGCTATATAGTTTAAGTATAGTTTTTTTTTATAGTAAACGTGCTTGTATCTCTCGTACCGGCGACTGCGATCATGTTAGCTATTTTTTTATATTATTTACCTACTATACATTTATCTCCTCTGAATTCGGCACGTCGCGTTCATAATTAGTCTTTATTATCCTGTTACAGACTGGAATTACATACGTTACTTCTAATCCGGCCTCCGTATTCACGTATTCCGCAAATGCTAAGAAATATTTGTACTGTTATATTTGTTATCTACTACTACCTTTAAACGAGCACTTCTTATATATTCAGGATCTCGGAAACGGCGTCATCTATCTTCATGAAATTTAGTATGTAGGTAGTTTCAAGGAGAATAAATTGATCTAGATTTTATTTATAGAAAACATTTTGTTATCTGAGTTTTCAGGCAATGAAAAAATATACCTAGAATATAAAGGTAAATTTCGCCGGCGCTGTCAAAACAAAAATAGCTCTGATGCAAATCATCCGCTTCGAAAATTCGTATAACCCCAGTTCGAATCCTAGTGACAGCAGAAGATTTCTTTCTTTTGTGTAAAAAATGTTAATTTTATAAGGCAAGCCTAACAGTTTATATTAATTTGAAAATGGGTTTTAAAGAACCGAGCTAGGCTCGGTCGCCCAAGTACTATACTTAATCTGTATAAGCTAGAATGTAAAACTAAAATTAAAAATATCCTCTGTATACTTACTAGGCTGTTTCATACAAAAATCCGATGTTTTTCCTCGTTATCAACACTTTAATATCTTCAGGATAGTAAAAAATGACGCATGTAAAAATCTGAGCTCTTAATGTTAATGTTTAACGAACGCGTACCGGGGAATCATATTTTTCATATAAATAATACGGGATTTTTTTTAAAGAATTCTGTAGCTTACAATTCAATAAACGGACCGTATTTTTTATACCATTGATGGCAAAAATGTGGGTCACCTGATGGAAGTGGTCACCGCCGTCCGTAGACACCTATGACATGAGAGCAATCACGTTGCCGGCCCTTAAGAAAGGAGTAGGCTCGTTTCTTGAAAGATGGTAAATTGTAATGGTCCGGGAACATTGCCGTTAGGAGTTCGTTCCAGAGAACTGACGTAAGCGGAAAAAACGAACGCGGAAACCGGACAATGGAAGACTTCCAACTATAAACTGCATTAGCCGCATACGTTGTTGTAAAGAATTAAAGGTTAAAAAAGTTGAAGGATATTAAAGGGAATAAATAATTTGACGTCAGGTTTATGGTCAACAAACCCTATAACTTACGAATTATGAGAAAGGCTCATATCGTTTCTGGCACCCAAGTAATTTTATCAATATTAGTTAATTGAACAGTTGTTATAAATTCATACTTAAATGTTATTTATTTTTCCACATATAATATAATATATAGTTGATCATTAAAAAAGACTGTATATATTTACAGTCTTTATATTATGGACTCTGTTATTAGTACAAATTATGTAACGCAATTGTGTGTCAAATTCAGTCCATAACGATATTAAAATATGTTACATTGTTCTATAATAGGAAAATAATCAACGTTGGGGTGTAAGGGGTGTCGAGTAACATCTAAAGACTTGAGACACCCAAGCCAACCTCACCTGCACGTGGTGCACCCTGCTGATCAACGAACGAGGCAATGGCGATAGCGGGGTGGTAGGGTTTTACAGCCCGACTGGGTCGCAACCACCATGTATATGGCGAAAAAGCCCGTCATAGTGGCTCGCTTCTGCGTGTCGCGTTTCGGGATCAGCCTGTGCATATCCAGTACTATCGTCATTATGGCCGGCATGACAGCGGCGACCGGCGATAGATAATCTGTCTATCGGTGGTTCCGATGTTTTTGGATTGTACTATGCTTAACATCAGGCATAGTGCAGTCACTTTGTCGTGCTTCAATAAAAAAAAAAAAAAAAGAATAAAATATATTATATAGAAAAGTATGATGAGTTAGAGGAAAATTGTGTACAATTATTGCAGTATTTCGTGAACAGTACATTCTTTATGGGTGAAAGGATTATCCTATGTTCTTTTCTGAACCCCTCATAATTTGTATTCAAAATTTCATAATTATCGATTGAATAGTTGAGAAAGTGTAACAAACAAACAGTACTCGCATTTGCATATATAACATTAGTTAGATAAAAAAAAGATGAGCCGTCACGGGAAGCCTGTCAGATGTCTGTCAGATGTCTGTCAGATGCCTGTCGATTCGAACGAATCTCAAATTCTCGAATTCTCACATTAAACTATAGGTATGCGAGCTCAGTGTGGCAAGTGAGATTGCGCATGGCATCGCGTCCCCATGTCTCACACACCACAAACTGTATTGCCACGGTATCGCCACGCAAACAATCAGGCTTACCCTCGCCTATAGATATTTCTCAGCATGGCATCGCGACGTCTCGTCTCACACACACACCACGGACTGTATCGCCACGCCAACAATCAGACTTACTCTCGCCTATAGGTATTTCTCATCATGTCATTGCGTCGTCATGTCTCACACACACACCACGGATTGTATCGCCACGCCAACAACCAAGCTTATCCCTCTGTCTATAGATGTTTCAGATCAATAAAAACAGGATGAGGTGATAAGTATCACATAATTCTCAAAACTTCGCTGAATTTCGTTTTCGCTGTAAGGCTTTATTTTCTCCAAAAGTGGGTTAACATTCCTCCAAAACATCCCTGTTGCAATTACAGAAGGCAGTAGATGGAAAGATTGGCTGCTGGCGTCATTATTATTGGGAGCGGTTGTCGGTGCGTGGGCGGCACTGCGGGCAGGTCGGGCAAGCAGGAGCCAAGTGCAGAGGATGCTGCAAGACATGGAACAGTTGCGGAAGGCAGAGATGGCACTAGATGATATGCAGAAGGAGCTCGAGAAGGCTCGTTTGGAACAGGTGAGGATACCCAAACCATATAAATATGATACTAGTATTAATATGATTAAGTTTTCAAGAACTTTCATAAAGTATTATATAATTTTCTGATTCAGCTATTTAAATTTAATTTAGATGACCGTCATTCTAATACTTGTATTAAATTATCTTTTGGACTACATTAGTTAAAATTGTTTTCAAAAACTAAACATAAACATAGAAACTAACAATCAAAATATATTGAGATAGAAGATTGAGGGAACAGCAGATAAGTATTGTAAAATATACTATAAAGATTCTATAATATGTTTAAATATCATATCGAACGAGGCAGGTTCCAATTCCTATAATAAACCAAAGATTTGGCTAAAGGAAAATCTGGAGGAATCGTAGCATAGCGGTAGAGCTTTATTTGGTTAGCTATCAAATACCTATAGATGTATCTCGGCTACTGCACTTCAGTGTCACTTCTCTATCGACTTGGCTTATTTCCATCTTGGTTCATATCATCACTCAATACCAGATGAAGAATGTGGTGAAACACTAAAATCTTATAAGTAAATAGAGAGCCAGGCGGACGTTATACTACATTGATAATAAAAAAATCTAAAATTAAACCGCAGCGCCACCTATCGGGTCCAATTGTAAATCTAAACCATTCTCGGGATGGGATTTATCATAAGCCACATAGCTGGAACTTTAAACTACTATCTATGTATCACCCTCAGTGCTCACTTACACTATATAAGAAAGTAATGAATATATTAAGCTATACATTATCGAACAATATGTGTTCAATCTTTTACGATCTGGGGTCTTGAAAATTAAGAAGATAAAAATTTACGAAATATTATATAGACGATTTGACGCTTATACCTTTACATTAACTTAGACATAGAAGAAAACTGAGTAGAGAATACATAAGAACTACCTATATTGACAATTTCAGAATTGGCAGTATAGATTAATTCCTTCGCTTGTATTTATGGACGAATATTATTGCTACTAACCTTTTAGAATAGCAGCACAAAATAGACTTTAAAAATGTTTGCGATAGCAACGTACTACTTATAATCAAAAATTGGAATTAAAAATAACGTAGAATAAACTTTTGAACAGGAACACAAAATAAACCCTAATAATATTTCCGATAGAATGTTATCATGTTACCATGGCAACGCATATAATACTGACACTGACACGCAGCGGATGCTCTAAAAATAGCCCGATTTCTTTTTTATCGAAGCACGACATAGTGACTGCGCTATGCCTGATGTTAAGCATAGTACAATCCAAAAACATCGGCAACCACCGAGAGACAGATTATCCATCGCCGGTCGCCGCTGTCATGCCGGCCATAATGACGAAAGTCACCCGGTACTGGATATGAACAGGCTGATCCCGAACGCGACGCGCAGAAGCGAGTCACTATGACGGGCTTTTTCGCCATATACATGGTGGTTGCGACCCAGTCGGGCTGTAAAAGCTTACCACCCCGCTTTCGCCATTGCCTCGTTTGTTGATCAGCAGGGTGCCAACCTTGGCTTGGGTGTCTCAAGTCTTAAGATGTTACTCAACACCCCTCAAAGGCATTCTTCATTAGTGCTACGCTCCTATTGGTGTTAACGTGATGATATGTAGCCTATAGCTATCCTCGATAAATGAGCTATCTAACACTGAAAGAAACTTTCAAATCGGACCGGTACATCTTGAGATTAGCGCGTTCAACCAAACAAACAAAATTTTTTTTTTTTTTTTTTCGAAATGACTATGCTATTTACCCAGCAAGGTCTTAACAGCTTCACCGGACTACTAAGGCGAGCGCTTAAGGCACTCCGCCGACTTTATTTTGGCAACCAGCTCAAGGGTGCATGGCACACCTCGGCTTGGCTGTTGCCTGTTGCATGCAAAATCGCGACCTATCTTAGCTAACCTAGCTAACTATTCATATATGTACGAGTTGTTGAAACGTATATATGTACCAAGCATACACGCCTCAACAACTCCTCCATATATTTATTATCGGAAAATTGAGAGTTTTTCAGTTCGATAAGGGAAAAAAAAATAAACCATTCCACTTTCATGTATAAGCGTGTAGGCGTGCACGTGTGTGGGGGTGATCGTGTAGTGTTGTAGCGGTGATGTATATTTGTGTGTCACCGTATCGCGCAAGCGACGCACTCAAGGGCTCCCTACCGAGGGATCGAACCTAGGCTTGAGCCGCTGCCGTGGGAGGCCTAATCGGGTGTGCGGGAGCGAAATTAACTCCCAGACCACGGCGGCGTGATCTGTGGTTACGCGGGCGTGGGCGTGAACACGCTCTGTTTCGAGGGACAGGCTGGTACTGATCGTTCGCTGACGTGATTGAATCAGGAGGGTCGGTAAAAATGTGTCGCGGACGTCTTTTGTAACCCGCAGCGTTAGGTACGGGTTCATAGTTTGCGGCGGATACCACTAACGGACTGGGATGATTCGGGGCTTTTTCAAAATAACTAATCGTAAGTGATTTTACGTACGCCCAGATAGAAGGGATCTCTAGGTCTCTATGGAGATCGACTCTCCGGATGTACCACGGACACCGGTCACTTTACGTAAACACGATTTTGGAGAACCTGCAGCTTATCAAAGTTATCTTTGGACATATGCGCAAAAACGGGGCAGCTATATGTCATCACGGGACGGATACACGTCTTATACAAAGTTAGCTTGTGTCTGAGGGCCATCTTACTCTTATGACAAAACAACCGATGGAAGCGACCCAAGACCACAGCGGCTTTGTTTCGCACTCTGTCTATATGTGAATTGAACTTTAAATGTCTATCTAATGTAACACCGAGATATTTGACCTCTTCGACCCAAGGGATATCGATTCCGTATAGCCTGATGGGCTCAAATTTATTAGCGCGTTTCGTGGGATCGAAGAGTATTGCGGCACTCTTATCGGGATTAACTTCTATGCGCCATCGACGAAACCATTCACTGAGAGTATGAACGGGTTTTTCGATGCGCTTCCTAAGAAAGTCCGACCGCCAGCCGAACAAACGAACTCTTCAGCTTTATAATATTAGTATAGATAAAGGTACACTTTAGGTAATAAGATATGTTCTTTCTTGCAGGAAAGCGTGACTACGGAGAAGAAGAATTTGGAAAAGAAGTTACGCGAGGCTGGTGACACCCCGCTGCTGAATTCTACCACCTCAGACTTGGAAGTCACACAACTTAAAGCTGAAATTGAGGTTATTGTCAATATAGTTTGTTTAGGTTTTATTCTACTTTACTTCCGCCAGCTATCTTCGTGAATATTAACAAAAGCAGATTAGAAATGCTTACGTTTTATTACACAGTATTGTATTGAACATATACATATATCAGAAACTACAAGATACAAAATGTGAACCAAAAACGTACACTAGACTGAGCTCGATGTATAAGTCTTTTAATATCGGCTTAAATCACAAATGCACACCTGGAATTGTTACATAATTCGCAAAATTTAAAGGTAATATTTAAAAGGAGTGCAGAAAATTCAGAAAATGTATGAATGATATGTGTCATAAATAGAATAAATTAAATTAAATGAGACATTTATTGTTGAAATTCATTTTGGATATCAAATACACATTTTTCTTTATTCAAACAGACCTGTGATATGGTTCCTAATAAATCAAAAAGAACTGCGTATTGTATTAGGAAGCGCTTGTAGCAGTAATAGATTAGGGATGTTAAAAAATAATCGATTTTTATTTAAGTCGATTATTATTTTATTATAATCGATTTTTTATTATCGATGTTTATATTAATATTAATCGATTTTTTTTAAATCGATTATATAAATTACGCATTTAAATCGATTTTCATAAACATCTATGCGACGGATGAAAAAAAACTCAAAATAAGTTCATTATTGTTTACAATTGAAGAGAGCATAGTGAGATAATATACTTATAAAATTTTAAATGTTTTCTAGCCGCAAAACACCCAAAAGCGGCTGGCGAAAATATTTTATAACGAAAAAGAATAATACCAGAGTAATATACATGTCCTGTTCGATAGAATGAAAAATGTTGTAGTGAAACTACAAATTTAAAAAGAACATAGAATGAAAACATCCCACTACCTTACAAGTAACATGAGTTACTATATCTTCTGTCTTATGGGAAACTCGACATCGATAAGTTTACAAAACTATAAATCTTATACCTTTAAACGAGCAATTCTTGTATATTTTTATATTTGTATATATTCAGGATCTCGGAAACGGCGTCATCTATTTCCGTGAAACTTAGTATGTAGGTAGTTTCGGGGACGATAAATCGATCTAGCTAGATTTTATTCATAGAAAACCTTTTTTAACTGAGATTTCAGGCAATGAAAATATATAGCTAGAAGGTAAATTTCGCCGCCGCTGTCAAAACAAAAATAGCTCAGATGGAAATCGGTTGCTTCGAAAATCCATGTAACCCCAGTCCGAATCCGAGTGACATTAGAAGAGATATTTTTTTTATTTTTATGAAAACATAAGCTGTTATGTTATGTATTTTAATTTAAAATGTTTTTAAAGAACCGAGCTAGGCTCGGTCGCCCAGATACTTATTATTAAAATCAATAAGCAAATTTTTCAATTTTAATTTTGTCTATCACACTATAATTAATATGAAAATTTAAAAGAGAACTTCATCGTTTTGAATTTTAAAGTTAGAATTAATAATGTTGTCATTTTGTTAGGATATTTATCATTTCATTTTTATTACGATATAATGTTTAATAGTACTGAAAATTTCTATGGTATTTGGTTTCTATATTCTTTACCTTGAAAGTTTAAAGGAACATTCACTTTTATTTTGTTTTGAACTGGTTATTTTTGATACGTATCATTTTGATTTTTAATCTGATAAATTGTTATTTTGAATCTTTAGGTTTATTATAGGAATATGGAAAGCGCGTCTATTTTTAAATATTATAAAAATCGATTTTTCCAGTAATCGGTTATTTATTTTCAAAAAAATTGATTTTTGACAAATCGATTATTATTGAAAACAAGAAAAATCGATTCCTAATTAATCTATTTTTTTCCATTAATCTCGCATCCCTATAATGGATTCATAAAAAATCAAATGATTAAAGAGGGTAGGTTGATAAAAGAACCTCAATGGAGTTCAAAATTGAAAAAAATAATGAATTACAGTAGAATTTCAACCACAGATGATCTTTTATATATATGCTCGTAAATATTCATTTAGAGTCTCTCAAGTGGCGTATAGTCTTTTTTTACTTTTTGGTCGTTCAATGCATTCATGTAATACAGTGAACGAGTTTAATATAAAGTCATTTTAAAAAATACTGGATTATGTTTCGAATTTAACAGATGCTTCGTTCTGAGTTACGGCGGGCGGAGGGCGAGCTCGAGGACCGGTGCTGGGCCCCACCGCTGGGACTGCAGCAGTGGCTCCAGCTCACCCACGAGATAGAGAACAGGTCCTACCAGCGGAAGAAGCAGCAGGCTGACATGCAGCTCCAACAAGCCAGGGATGCGGTTAGTTAATCCTTCATCTCGTTATTAAATTTTATTTTTAACAATAGCTTCTTCCCGCGTGTTTATCCGCGTGGAATAGTTACTTTGGAAAAGTGCTAACACGCAGAGAAAGCTTTCAAAAGTAAAAAAAAAACTCCGATTTTGAAACATTCTTCATTCGTGCTCCGCTCCTATTGATCTTACCATAATTATATATAGCCTTCCTCGATGAATGAACCTATCTATCACTGATTTTTTTCAAATCAGGCCACTTATTCCTAAGATTAGTGCATTCAATCAAACAAATAAATCCTTCAGCTTTATAATTTTTTTTTACCATGAAAACATCAGATTTGTTTTAACAGCCATCTATCGGTTTACCTTGGTGTTAAATAGTAGATATAAATGTCATACATGTTTGTTATTTTTAAATATTTAAAAATAAAGAAGATATTCTTAACTGTAACGACCCTGCCTAATTATATATAGATATTAAAATATGTTCTAGACCCATGACTAAGAAACTTGACTTCTTTACCTGTACTTGCGATTTCATTTCGGTATATAAACATTTTTGCTGTCTATTCTGTCTCAGCCTCCAGTTTTAAAATAGATGACAACTGTTAGTTGATAATTATCTATCGTGATGTATATGTATACATATATACCTACGGGTATTGATTATAATTATATATTGACAGAGTATTTTCAGTGAATCGTTTAAATCTGCATCTTCTTGCCCTTATCCTACTTGAGTAGTATCGGCACAACATGGTTTTTTTTCCACTCTCCCCTGTCAGATGTCATCTCAGCATCACACCTTTTATACCCTTATCATCTTTCACACAATATATCCATATCTTTGTCGGTCATCTTCATACTTGAAACTTTGCTAGTTACATGGCTGTCATCTCTTCTGTGTCGGTGCTGCTTTCACACTTCCTCTAATATAGTCATTCCTTATTTTATCCATTCTTATTACACTGCATATCCATCTTCACATTCGCATCTTTGCCACATGTAGTCTCATCTCATCCGTTTTTTTGCTGTGAAACATCTATAGACGCGGGTAAACCTGATTGTTTGCTTAGCGGCGTGGCGACGCAAAACACTAACATTGCACTATTAACAAAATACTCGAAAACGTTTGCAATCCTATCTGTATAAACATAAGATTTAAACTGTTTTGAGGGCTAGTCGTTGCCGCCAAACAAACCGCGTCTGCGCCTAGTTGAATTTTTGTATATAATAAAAATGAATATCTATGTAATAAAATAACTAAATAAACAATCATTATTTTAAGGAACAACTTTCTAATGGTTCATCTTTTCATTATGACATATCTGATTCCTGTCGTAATCTGTTCTTTTATGCATATAACTTATACAAAATATACCCGATTAGGCCTCCCACGGCAGCGGCTCAAGCCTAGGTTCGATCCCTCGGTAGGGAGCCCTTGAGTGCGTTGCTTGCGCGATACGGTGACACACAAATATACATCACCGCTACAACACTACACGATCACCCCCACACACGTGCACGCTTACACATGAAAGTGGAAGCGTTTACTTTTTTTCCCCTTATCGAACTTAAAAACTCTCAATTTTCCGATAATAAATAATATGGAGGAGTTGTTGAGGCGTGTATGCTTGGTACACATATACGTTTCAACAACTCATACATATATGAATAGTTAGCTAGGTTAGCTAAGATAGGTCGCGATTTTGCATGCAACAGGCAACAGCCGAGCCGAGGTGTGCCGTGCACCCTTGAGCTGGTTGCCAAAATAAAATCGGCTGAGTGCCTTAAGCGCTCGCCTTAGTAGTCCGGTGAAGCTTTTAAGACCTTGCTGGGTCAATAGCGTAGTCATTTCGAAAAAAAAAAAAAAACTTATACAAAACAATTTCGATGTTTCATATCTGCCAGGCGTCCCGTGACGGTTTAATTTTTTTTAATAGTCCAACACTCCGATCTACACAGTATCACTGATCGTAAAATAAGAACTACTATATTATTATATATACACCTTCCCTGTGAGTATCAAGGGCATACGTGGACCAAAAGCTACCCCAAACACTAATCACTGTTAAGCCCTCCTGCAATCATCCTATCCTTGGGTAGTATCTTCAGTGAATCGTTTCAAAAATTTAAATGATAATTTTGTGTTTATATTCAGTGTGAAAAATTACGTAAGAAACGTACTAGTCTCGTGGGCGCCTTCGTATCGACCCACGGCAAGTCTATCGACGACGTGGACAGATCTATTGTTGAAGCTCGCACCGCCCTCCAGGAGGTCACTCAAGAATTACAGGTATCTAACAAAATTGTTTGTTTTTTTTTTTTTTTTGTAGGAGTGGACAAGCGGTGCGGTGTGCATACACAGGAAAGGAGAAGTAAACAGATAACATTATAAATAAAAATATTTCTAAGCAAAATCAGTATCAATCCTATTATTCTTTTATTATATAAATATACGTGGAAAAATTAATGTCTGTTAGGTTTACACGTGTTTAGTACACAAGTCATTATCATTGAATTTTGTATACCTTTCGCCGAGAAAAAATTTATAGTTGTAGTATAGTAGAGAGATAAGTACGTTTATACGAGATGTTAAAAGGCCGTCACTGTTTATTTTTAAAAACAAATAAACTACATACTTTTTCTCTAATTTTATATACTTAAAAAAATATAGATTTATATTCACACTTTATACACTGACTCCAGAATTTTGCTTTGAGTGGGCAGTGCTGTACTCCGCGAGGTCTAAATGTCTACATACTGAATATTTTAAGTAAAGGCGATTTACAACGAAGTAAGAAAATATGCTTCATTTTGTGACAAATCAGCGTCATATACTGCAACTCTGAACGCACCTTATGCTCATAGTATTAAGGTTTATAATAGAACGAAGTCGTGAGCAAGGGCTAGTTTTTGCCTCTATAAATAAATATATTGTTGAGATAATATACAACGCAAACAAAATCGCGGATATAGTGTAGTAAAAAATAATTATGTTAATGTTTCCTTTTTTTGTATTTATAATATTTTCTTGTACGATATATAACATGTGTTATCTACCCACCTCCGGTACCGCTCGTCATATTCTAGACACGAGATACTACCGCCAAACGCCAACATATGACAGACACATTAACACCTTCCATTTTATTAAAGATACATAAATGAGAATTATTATAATTATATAGATTTCAATAAGACATAAATAGGAATTGATATTATTCATTTATTACTTGTATAACATCAGTTTTATGATAATAATAGTAATTGCTTTGGCTTCCATAGTTTGACCTATAAAGGGCTAGATGTTGCTACTCTACACACATAATTGTATGTCTAAACATATTTCAGATACATAAATAAGAATGATTTTATATAGAATTAATGTACTTAAATAATATTAATCTGTTCGTTAATTATTACCTTTGTGTAAAACATGTAGCAGAATTATAAGTAAATGGTAATTGCTTTGATTTATATAGTTCGGCCTATAAAAGGCAAGATGTCGGTATTATCTACGCATTTTTTGTGAAAAGTACTGTAAGCCGTAACTCTGGCCAAATAAAGAGGGAAAGTAACTACGGAGTATTTATTGACATCCTGACTGCATGGACTATGTGATAGACACCTCCTAACACATGTGACTAAGGGTGAAATCTATAGATCGTACTCAGCCTTACCTCACACTTAAATTCAAAATTTAAATGTATAGTTGCAAGCTTAGCATTCACTCAGCTTGTGCTGAGCAAGGTTCAAGTCATCTAATTCGATGACTTACGAAAAACTTGGGTATTATGCAAATAAAAAAGAGAATGTCAAAATGGAAACAAAACTGTGGCATTGCTGTACTTTTTAAATTATCCGTGTTGTTCGATTGTCATTAGTTTAAAAGTTAAAATGTCGGATAACCATTCATTGTAGTTTATTGTTGGTTTATATCCTGTTGAGTGTTGACTTGTTTCTTTAGCTTTTTTGATAGTTTTCACGGACCCTCTCATTCATACGGATTTTGTACCTTCTTTCTTATGACGATCATAAAGAAGCAAAAAACATTTTACAATAAAACAAATATATTATATATTACACCCATTGTCAAACGTCAATATACGTAAACGTTTTGTTATTGATACCAAACATTACTCTTTCGATTGAAATGTACCCAAAATTGTTATTGTTATTTTTAAACTGTTTAAGTATATTAAAATCATGCACTTTGAATTCCACTAAAAATACTTTACAATATTTTATACGCCATAAATGACTCAATTTATTTTTCACAATGAAATAGATTTTACAAGCCCGAAGCAATATTGAAACGTTTATTGACAGTACAACAGAGATTTCCTTAGTCTAAGCTAAGCTCAAGCTTAGCGTAATTGG
Organism: Antheraea mylitta; assembly: GCA_014332785.1. NCBI lineage: Eukaryota > Metazoa > Arthropoda > Insecta > Lepidoptera > Saturniidae > Antheraea > Antheraea mylitta. The sequence goes on from JACEII010000016.1 coordinate 2,651,428, forward strand.
ACTATAAATTTGAAACTCAAGGTTACGCTGAGCAAGTACTCAGCGAAGTTTATGCTAAGCTAAGGATGAGATAAGGCTGAGTACGCTCTATATATTTCACCCTAAAAGCTTGCTTATTTCCAGGAGCGCATGCACAGATGGAAACAAATTGAAAGGCTTTGCGGCTTCAACATTATAAACAACAGCGGATTGCAATGCTTGGAGACTACACTTTATAAGAGTTCCAATGGCAGACCTGTCGGTCGACGTGAGTACATCTATTCTACACATATAATAAAAATGAAGTGCCTGTATGTAAAATAAAAAAAAAAAAAAACTGGGTATGAAACTATAGACGCTACTGCTAACAAAAATGCAATTTTTAAAACTTTTGTCGGTCTGTCTGTCTGTTTGTTCCCGGTAATCTCCGAAACTGCTGGACCGATATTGACGAGAATTTCACTGGCATATGACTAAAATTACAGCGGGTGACTTAGGCTACCCTAAATTAGACTAGCTGTTAACCGCGACTTCGTCCGCGATGCTACATCCAAATCGGTTGGTCCGATTTTTACGGGCCTTCCACTGGCAGATAGCTGACCTTATAGGAAGTAATTTAGGTTATTCTGTTTTGTATTAGCTGTTACCCGCGACTTTGTCCGCATGATATTTAGCAGAAATATGTTGTTCACTGTAAACATGTGCGTAAGATGTGTGTTGTACTGAACTCCAAGAATAAATATAATTATAAGTTACGGAAATTTTCTAGTTATATATAAAAAAATACGTGTTTCAGCCCGTATGAGCAGTTCCCAGGACGATCTGAGCCTGGGCGATGACACATCGATTAGCGGATCAGGTAAGAACTTCGACGATATCTCAGTCTTCCACGAGCACATCGATTAATTTTTTGTACGGACACAATAACGAATATATATTTTACTGAAGATAGTGTTGAGGTATTTTATTTCTCTCGAATAATATAGAAGTATCAAATTGTCTGACATAACAATAAATACAGTACTTTTAAAATTGCATTTCTTATTAGGAACATTTTGATCGTAGTTTATTTATCGTCCACAATTAAAATAAGTAATAAACATAAATTCTGAAATGTCACAAAACTTTCTGGAACATTCTGACAAGAAAACCGCCATTTTATTAGAACAGTGACGCCATCATTAGGCGGGATTTTCTAAAAGATAACTTCATTATGAAAGTAATAATATTTACTAGTGCGAATTAGTGGGCATAAAAGGTTAAGAAATAATAAACACGATACATAAATTCTTAAATGTCATAAAAACTATCTGAAAAGTTTGGAAAAGAAAACCGCCATTTTGTTAGAACAGTGACGTCATCATTAGGTAAATCGCTTGATAATAGAAGTAATAATCTTGAATAGTGTGGATTAGCTGGCATAAAAGGTTAAAAATAATAAACACAAAATATAAATTCTTAAATGTCATAAAAACTATCTGAAAAGTTTTGAAAAAAAAAACCGCCATCTTATTAGAACAGTGACGTCATCATTAGGCGAATCGCTTGATAATGGAAGTAATAATCTTGAATAGTGTAGATTAGCTGGCATAAAAGGTTAAAAATAATAAACACGAAATATAAATTCTTAAATGTCATAAAAACTATCTGAAAAGTTTTGAAAAGAAAACCGCAAGTTTGTTAGTACAGTGACGTCATCATTAGGCGAATCGCTTGATAATGGAAGTAATAATCTTGAATAGTGAGGATTAGCTGGCATAAAAGATTAAAAATAATAAACACGAAATATAAATTCTTAAATGTCATAAAAACTATCTGAAAAGTTTTTGAAAAGAAAACCGCCATTTTGTTAGTACAGTGACGTCATCATTAGGCGAATCGCTTGATAATGGAAGTAATAATCTTGAATAGTATGGATTAGCTGGCATAAAAGGTTAAAAATAATAAACACGAAACATAAATTCTTAAATGGCGTAAAGACTAGCTGAAAAGTTCTTGCAAGAAAACCGCCATTTTCTTAGAACAGTGACTCCATCGTTAGGCGAATCTTTCTAAAAGTCAGCTTGAAAATGGAAGTAATAATCTTTAACAATGTTGATTGGTTGTCATATTACGTTAAAAATAATAAACAAGAAACATAAATTCTTAAATGTTATAAAGACTACCTGAGAAATTCTCACAAGAAAACCGCCATTTTCTTAGAACAGTGACTCCATGGTTAGGCGAATCTTTCTAAAAGGCAGCTTGAAAATGGAAGTAATAATCTTTAACAATGTTGATTGATGGGCATAATATGTTAAAAAATAATAAACACGAAACAGATTCTTAAATCTCATAAAGACTACCTGAAAAGTTCTGACAAGAAAACCGCCATTTTGTTAGAACAATTACGTCATTATTAAGCGAGACTTTCTAAAAAGTAACTTCATAATCAAAGTAATAATGTTTAATATTGCGAATTAGTTGGTATAAAAGGCTAAAAATAAAAAACACGAAACATAAATTCTTAAATGTCATAAAAACTATCTGCAAAGGTTTGACAAGAGAACCGCCATTTTCTTAAAACAGTGACGCCATCATTGGGCGAGACTATCTAAAAGGTAACTTGATAACGGAAGGATTAATCTTTAATAACGTGGACTGGTTGTCATACTACGTTAAAAATAATAAATACGAAACATAAATGTCATAAAAACTATCTGCAAAATTCTGACAAGAGAACCGCCATTTTCTTAAAACAGTGACGCCATCATTAGGCGAGGCTTTCTAAAAGGCAACTTCTTAATAATGTGGATTGGTTGGCATAATAAGTTAAAAAGAGTAAGAACACATTATACAATAGACCTGAAGTTTATATAATGTTCTATTATTTCTAGAATGAAGAGTTTGTATAAAAATATCGCAACACCATTTTCATTGCGTTTAACAAGTTATTGTAATTATAACATAAATATATTAAATTAAGTTACCATATCTCATTTGTTAATTTTTTTTATTTTACTAATAACTCAGTACCTACTGAGCAAAAAATATACGAATGACAATGAAAAAATAAATCGCCATACTTTCAAGTTATTGTCAATTCTTTCTGTTAAAACGATATAAAAGTAGGAGTTCATAATTATATAATAAATGATAGTAATTATAATAATATAATGCAGACTGTACTTGATTCACAGATTTCATATTTAAAAATTACAATTCATCACAAGATTAAGTCAAATATAATGATATCCCATATGTTAAATGTTTAGAATGTGCAGAAGAAATAGATATACATATTTGTTTACACTATGTTGCCAGAAAAACAGTTAAAAAATAGACTATATCTAAAGTACATAATTATGTTGGATTATTATAGTTAGTTAATTATTTTGTAAATCAATAATATATTTTCTATAATCAAATAAAGACGAATCGAAAATGTTATATCCAATATATACTATATTATAAGATGTTTATGAAAATCTCAAAAAACCGGTCACGAATTTCCAAAAATATATAAAATATTAGCGATTTTATTTATTTCGTTCACAATAATTATCCAAGAAAATTATAATTCGTTGTAAAGCACTCCTTAATTACGTATTTCGCGATAGCAAAACGATAACAAAAATTAGTAAATTTACCTTCTCCTTATAGATGGCCTCTTAATTTTGAATTCCAGTCGTCGGATTTCTATTCTCTAAATCTTCAGAATTGTTTTGTCTAAATAATAAAAACTCTATCGAAGCGTTGTAAAAATATTGTAGACGTTGATTTCTTTTATAAAACTAAAGCTCATCAATAGCTATTACATAGTCAAAGAAAATCTACAAAGAACAGAAAAAGGTACTGAGCTGTTTTATCTTCGTTTATTAATTTAGATAGACTAGCAGTTACCCGTTGGTAGACTAGCAGTTACCCGTTGGTTTACATGTCTTCTCTATGTAGTGATTATCTTCGACCCTTTATCTATATTAGTCTTTAAAAAGGTAAAGTTTGTGAGTTAATGAGGTTGTATGGGGTAATCTCAGGAACTAAAACCGAATTTAAAGATTATTTTACCAATAGAAATCCACGTTATATGTGAGTGTCATAGGCTATATATTAATCCGAAAAATAAAAAGATTTTTTTGTGGTAGTCGGATTTGCAAAATTAGTCGGAGAAAAAACGGTCGAACGAAAAGGTTTCTTACGAACGCTGCCTTAACGATGAGAGATATATGATTGAGTTCTAGAGAAAAGTTGTAGAGCTTAATAATGCTTACAAATAAGTCACAGACAGCACATGTCTAATTGTTATATTTGTCACAAAAAGTAATTTTTTTATGGGCACGGGTCAACTATATTTATACACACGTGTATAAAAGAATAATTGATTGCTGTATAAATTAAGTATTCTCATATTAAATTTCATGTCGTTTTCGTCACCTTAGGAGTTGAGTTTCGAATAATCTTTCCATTGTGCTCACCATAAGTGTAACCTTCTAGCTTCAGTAGTTTGAGTCGTGTGTTGATATGTCAGTCAGATGGTTATTATTTTGTATATCGCTCCTTTTATCAAAAAAAGAAGTAACTTAAAAATTCAATCTTGTGAGAAAATGCATTAAAATTTTGCCATTTTTAACACGTTCGACTTCAATTTATGTTAAAAGTAAATGAACTTCTCTAAAGTCAATGCTACTTAGAAATAAGATTAATTACTTTATGTAATTATTTTGCAACATGCACATCTCCGTTATTGTAACAAATGTACGTTTAAATAAGCACTAAGAATAAGTTCCTAGTTAATTCGGTTTAGTAATTAAAATAAAATTTCAAGGCGGCTAAAGTAACAGCATAATGCACTACGATAATTTGCATAAAACGGAATGAAGTGACAATATCACCGATAAAAGTACATTAATTAAAATAAGACCATGAATCTGAATTAATACATTTATTAAGTTAATAAATTAAATGAATTACTTTTTATTATAACATACACTTTATCGGTGTTATTACAAAAAAAAAACAATACTTATTGAATACTTTCTTTAAAAAGGTTACGTTTTAAATGCACCGCGCTCACTGAATGTTCGCCATGTTACTCTTTTGTCTCGTTTTGGTTAGGTTACGTTAGATTTGCGAAAAAAGGATAACGCGAACTTGCCTCTGGCGAGCGCGTTGCATTTAATACGAAACCATTTTAAAGCAAGTATTTAATTATGTATTTAACTTTTTTTGTAATATCACCATATGCCATTTCATTTCACTTTATTATCTATCTTCGGAAACTACGTTTTTCAATTGAGATAAAGATAAAAACGTAAATTAGAGTTAATTTTTTTTTTGGTAAAACAGAGGTATATAGATATATCAACCGTAATGTGATCTAAAAAAGACTATGATGGTTTTGGTATTATGGATATTGAAACAGTATTCCCATTGTTCTACTCAAACTTTATATATGACTGATTGACTAATCAGTCTGCTATCGTTTTGAAATCGCGAAATACGTAATTAGAAGGCCGTTTAGTATTATATTTATTAGAAATCTTATTCAACCTTTTGTTCGTTTAATATTTATTAGTATAAGAGAGTTTTAATGTATGTGATAATGAAAATAATTTTATTAATTTTAGTTCGTAAAGTATTGACATGATAAAGCTCAAACTAAATTAAATTGTACTTAAAGAAAAATTTCCACAATATCTGTTAAATATCAATTAATATTAGAAATGTTAAATAATTATATAATTAACGTTAAAAAGTACAAAGACTAACTAAAGACATTTCTTATTATTGTATTTTAACATAGTTTGTCGATTATATAAAAGACTTTGATTTTATGGGAAAATAATGTCAGACATGTGAAAGTTCCTCATTTAGATCTTAATAAATACATCATTTTATTATAAATCATATAATTGCTTAAATTATGTTGTTCATTAACCTAGTTTTTAAATATAAATAACACGAATGCGGGTGAGATATATTTGTAGAGGAGACGCGTACAGATAAGTGCTACCTGTGTTAACGTTGGTACCGTCAACAACAATTTTTTTTTTTTTTTTAAGAAATCAATCAATTTCTTATTTTTTTTCAGTTGTAAACTAAATAAATTTTGATTATGTTACCGCTAAAGTGCAGTAATTAGTCATTCTGTATATTATCGAAACAATGTGAGGGAATAAGTACGGTGATTCATTAAAATAACGAGGTCCATATTATTGTGACTCAGTAGTAAGTGCTAGGTTAGCTCACGGTGGAGTTGTAATGAGAAAAAATTAAAATGAAACTAGAAATTAGTTACATATAAAAACTTTGATTCCGTATAGTAATTAAGAAGATCTGTTAATTTGTAAATTAGCCAGATAGTGTCCATATCCACGGATTCTAAGTTTAACGACAGCATTTACGTTAACAAAAATTAGTGAGATTTACTATATTGCGAAGAATGATTTGATAATCAGGTCAATCGAAACAAGGATTCATTGCTGATATTTTCCTAACTATAAATAAACTTCATAGCTTTTAAAAATACTTTATCGGTGTTATTACAAAAAAGTTAAATACGTGTTGGATACTTGCTTTAAAAAGGTTACGTTTTAAATGTACCGCGCTCGCTGAATGTTCGCCATCTTGTTCTTTTGTCCCGCTTTAGTTAGGTTATATCAGACTTGTGAAAAAAGGATAACGCGAGCTTGATTCGGGCGAGCTCGGTGCATTTAATACGAAACCTTTTAAAAATCAAAATCAAAAATACTTTATTCAGTTTAGGCCCTAATAAGGCATTTATGAACGTCAAAAACTACCACCGGTTCGGAAACAACCCAGTTATCGAGAAGAACCGGCAAGAAACTCGATCTGGTTTATCTTTTTAATATATATAATATTTAGACTATATTACATACATGACAGAAACTTTTAATGGAAAGAAATTTAATGGATGCACAGAGATGAGTCAATTCCAGACATCACTATTGTTCACATACTGATCCACTCTATAATAGCCTTTTGAGACCAAAACCCGCTTGACATGGCGCTTAAATTCACAATCAGGCAAATCGGTAATATCCTTTGGAATTTTGTTATAGAGCCGTACACTATTTCCCAAAAAACTATTACTCGTGCTCGTACTCGTAAAGCATGTGTTTACTACGTATTTAACTTTCTTGTAATAACACCCTATAGGTTTTAGTGTTCGACCATAACCTCATGTAAATGACAATGTGATCCAAGATGGTAAAGCCGTTAAACCTTCTTTGGTGTCAAGTACAGCTGCCGAACACACCCATAGATGCTTAGCGATAGTTTTTAAACTCGAGTGTAGCAGCTAGCCGAGGTGGGCTTAGAACTTTTTTTTATCGCCATACCATCATTGAGATTCGTAGTTTTTGTTGATCAAAAAATTAATTTCAATATTATTTAACTTGGGACTATAAAGAAAAAGTATTGAAATTGAAAATTTTCACTCTTTATAAATTCGTTAATTTTGTATTTTAATATTTTATTACTTTTATGCTACCCCTACCGACGTGCTTCCAAGTTTACGCGCACTAAGGCATATCACAAACACCATACTATATAGCTCACCCTCTTTCGTGACGTATAACTTTTGTATCAATCAATATATTACTGTATACTTTTTTTAATAAATAAATTGGAATTGTTCGACTCTTAGTCACAATCGGTAGGAAGCTTTCAGGCAATAAAATAATACCTAATTATTATATAATTAGAATTCAGTACCTACAGCATGTATGAAATAATTTGTATATACATTTAGTTCTGGTGTTGGGTTTTATTTAATTTTGCATGTTTTCGCTATTAACACTGCTTTATTTAATCAATACTAATTATATAACACGTATTTTCTATATTTATGATTTTTATAAGAGAAATCAATTGTGGCATCACAATGTGTTCTCGATTACAGTTCCAATAAATTAATTGCAATATCTTAGTTAACCAGTAATTGAATGCTTGACCCCATGGCTTATTTCCCTTATTGATTATGCATTAAAGAAATGTTCGATTTAAAAGTGTTAAATATATTTAGTCGAATTAGTCGATTATCGATTTAGATTTGAATCGATTTGATGCACGTTTGAAAGCTTTTTACGATTGTGATACCGTTTTATTTTCTCCCACTGCCCAGCTTCCATCAGTGTTTCACTTTAGTTTAGAGTTATATGCTTTTTCTATTAGTGTTTTTAGCGGCATTATGACACATTTCCAGGTAAGAATGTTATGCATAAATTTAGAAGCTTATAAATGCCTTTATATGAACATACGAAATTATTTCATACATGCTTGAATAATTGTAATTGAACTATAATAGTAATAACCATTAACCATTCCACGCGGACAAAATCGCGGGCAGAAACTAGTATTTCTATAGTAGTTTTTTTTAGTTTTCTATTGTATTTATATTTTTTCTACAAAAAAAATATGTTCTTAAAATTATAAACAATGCAGACGAAATTGTTGTTGTCATTAGCTTTTGAATACATTTAGAAATCGCCAAAGAAGTTCCTTGTACCTCACGTGTACGGGGTGTTACGCGCTGTTTTTTTCTATATGCGTACAAAATATTTAATTAGAATGGTTAAATAATATTTCAGTAAATGATAACTTCGGATGGCGTGAAGATTCATCTGGTAGCGAAGAACCAGACTCACCACATTATCCATTGGATTTGCGACTTGCAGAGGCAAGGTAATTGTATGATTTTCCTCTTATATCGCTAGATGATTAAATATATGAGCCATTACATTTCAACATTAATTAAATCAATTTTTAATCGTTCATATATTATGTTTAATTTTTTTTATACACCGAGTACGTTGTTCAAATTTTTAGTTTTTTTTTATGATCTTTATCTATACTAATATTATAAAGAGGTAAAGTTTGTGAGTTTGTGACATTGTAGAGGGGTAATCTCAGGAACTACTGGTCCGATTTGAAGAATTCTTTCAGTGTTATATAGCTCTTTTATCGACGATGGCTATCACGTTAAACCAATAGGAGCGGAGCAGTAATGAAGTATGTTTCAAAATCGTTTTTTATTCCCTTTTGAGAGCTACCGCTGCAAATTGGCTTTAGCCCAAAGTAACTATTCCACGCGGATGAAGTCGCGGGCAGAGGCTACTATTTTATATGTACAAAATTTGAAGATCTTGAGAAATAACGTATTAGAAATTTCTTTTGTTTTTGTTTGAATTGTAACCGACAATGGAATTTAGATATTTTTGTAATAATAATATTAACCTGTAAAAATTCCACTTTTGGTATAAAAACTTCTTCCCCCAGAGAAAACGATTTAAAACAAATAACAATAAAGAATACTAAAAAAACCATTTCTCAGGTTCAGTTTCCCTCGCGATGTGTTCCTTAACCGTTTAGTATCTCAGATTTAAATTAAAAAACGTATGCGAATTCCGAAAGATTCGTTATTACTATTCAGGGATCGAACCTAAGACTATTGAGTCTGACAAAGCTGGTAGTATTTCAGTCGATATCTGTGTCGAAGTTTTACAATGACATCATATTTCAAAAAACGTCTCTTTTTCTAATAAACCTTTTTTTGTGTAAGTTTAATCTATATTCAGGTTAATTTCACATATATTATTTTATATATTATTATATTGCATTTATACATTTCACGTATATTAGTTTAAATTAGGCACATTATATAATATAATTTTGACTAATAGGATTTAAAAAACTTCATTTGAATATTTAAACTTTTTCACAGTTATAAACACAATAGTAAGTTTTACAACAGTACTAAATTAACATATTCTTACTGTATTTTATTTATTTTTCATCGTATCAATAGTAAATTCTTCGAAATAAATGAAAATTAAAAAGAAAAGTGAATAAAATGATCTTAAAACAAAGTCCTCTGCCACGTCTGTTTATCTCTGTTTTTGTTTTTTGAACTGACTACGCTATTGACCCAGCAAGGTCTTAACAGCTTCACGGGATTACTATGGCGAGCGCTTAAGGCACTCAGCCGATTTTATTTGAAAACTAGCTCAAGAGTGCACGGCTAAGCTAACTATTCATACATATATAAGTTATTGAAACATATATGTGTACCAAGCATACATACCTCAACAACTCTTATATATACTTCGTATCGGATAGTACTTTATCTGTCTGTACCCGATAAACTCAAAAACTATAGAACGGATCATCATTCGGCTTTTACTAGTAAATAAAATGATTTATGTGGAAAGAGTAGTCCGGTGAAGCTGTTAGACCTTGTTAGGTCATTAGCGTAGTCAGTTCGAAAAAACAAAGTAAAGCTTAGATACACAATTTGTCAAAGTTTCTTACAATTATCAGAGCAGGACAACGTCCAGCAGGTCCGTTAGATTGTAATATAATGAGGCAGTCAAAGTACGTTATTGATAATGCATTTTTTCTTCTATTCAGGTTGCAGTTAGAAGAACGACTCGCTCAAGAGGCCCGCGAGAGGCGGCAAGAGGACAGACGCTTGGAGGACAAGAAACTGTCGTCAGAGGAATTGAGGTCAAAGGCCTCATATAACGACGTGAGAAAAAGTCCCGTGGACGATCGTCGAAAAGACCAAGTTCAGTTTATACTAGGCGGAGACAAGTGAGTTAATCTGTTAGGAATATTTGTCCAATTTTTTGACATCCATGATTATTATGAAACTATCAAGTAGCTACATAAGGCGTTTAAAAAAAATCCTCGGAACCAGACTCAAAACTTTCGTTTAGATGCCAAAGTAAGTCTCTGAAAATATGAGCTTTCAATATTGAGGTTGTCCGCATCGCACATTTCGAGTTCCCATAAGAATTAAATAGAAATAAATGTTTTATTTTTTTCTGACTCTTGTAACAAGTGAACCATATATAGCTCTGCAATTTCCATCGAAAATTTTTGTAGAGAATTGAACGCTCTACAAAAAAGTTCTGGTATCATTTTTCGAAGAATCAACACATTCAAAAGTTATTCGAGGTCAAGGACCTAATAATATTTTCAAATTTTAATAATTCGTTTTTGTATTTACTTTGTAATTTGATATCACGTCGATACATGTTATATCGATATTTTCATGTTCAACTTTGATTATCTATATCCTTTTTATATTTGCGTGATCTCTTATGTGAAACATCCATGTATAACGGCGGGTAAGACAGTCGGACACGTCGCCACACTATATGATTTTGAATTTTTGTATTTTAATAAACAGTAATTTTTTAAAAAATACCTTAATAATATATTTTTGATTATGTCATATTTATTTCCCGTCGTAAACTATCATTTTACCTATACAATACGATATCGATGTTTCATATCTATCTTCACATTTTTATTGAGTCTGGAGAAGGTTTTTAAATGGTTTTGTTTATTTTTGGCAGAAAATCTTGTAGACTAACTACTACTACCATTGTCGAGTGGATTAAATATTACAAGTTCTTTTGCGGTTATTTCAATGAACTAACTAGATGGTGGTCGTCTTGTTAGAATTTTCCAGGGATTTTTTGTTGAAAATCAAAATCCATACTCCGTGATATTATTTCCCATCCACTTGTGCACTGTAACGAAATTATATTACGTAAAATACTACCAATATTAGAAAATATGGAGCAAATAACACACGATTGTGAATCCACTACACGATATTCAAAGATCCCGTCAAAAACTCTTTTAAATGATCATGGATATATATATAGTGTAAACTGGACTGGAGAGGAGCTGACACGCGCAGTACACTCTCAGCCCCTCCTCCGTGCCTCGATGCGTGGTAGTGTCGGCCCTCTGCCTCCCCCGCGGAGACCCTTCTCCTCAGCACCTATCGTCCGCTCGAGGAGTACCGATGTCGTCACCGTCTCTGATGATCCTCGCCCGCCGCCCAGGAACCCCTTCACCAGGCAGAAACCTGTACCCGAAGGTAATTCCGCATAAATAGCTTACCTAATCTAAACGTAACATTTCCTATTGAGAAGAATATTGAATTACATTGTTGTGTTATATAACAACAGTTTTGATAACAAGAAGGTTGTATATCAATAATGAATTACGCTATTGTGTTATATAACAACAGTTTTGATAACAAAAAGGTTGTATATCAATAATGAATTACGCTATTGTGTAATGGTAACAATGATTTTGATAACAAGAAGGTTATGGTAAGTGAATATTGTAGAATGTTTTATTTTCACATGAGCTGATTTTTATATAATATTTCATCATTCACACGTTGCGATAACATCAGTAGATTATTGACAATGTCAATAATAGTATGGGCATGTGATAATTAAAAAAAATTGGAGAATTAACTCGGTATTCGCTGCACGAACCGTTAGTGTTACATGAAAAAGGAATGTTGCTATAATTTACAAATATCTGCTACTAGTTAATTATTCTTTACTCTAGAAGTAATATCGCTTGCTTGTTAAAAACTGCTGTAAATTTTAAACTAAGCTTTATCACTTCAAACTATTCTGATTTAAGCAAGTTATCGTAGTTGCCACTGTCTGATCACAATTTAATACTTTGCTTTAATCGCAGATAAAAAATGACCCATCATAGATTCACGCCGATCGCAGCTTGTAAGTGAAATTATGTCGTATTAATGCGTGATAATTGTCGTGTGATTTGTTCCGTTTTCCCATTGCATGATATGCCTCCCGCTTTGTCCCTCCCACCCCATATGCTTCATTTTATTGAAGGTATACTGACAAAAAGTCGCAAATATCAGATCTTAAATCATATAGACATATATTTTGATTTTACTGTGCTCACCATCAGGTACAGTGCAGTCACTTTGCTGTGTTACAATAAAAAAAAACCTATACGTTATATAAAGTTATAACTCAAAAGTTAGTTTGTTTGGATAGATTCGTGCAATTTCAAGGCAACAATCCCAAGCCGAGATTCGATTACTTTTTCATGCTTGAGCTAATCACAGTTTTGAATGAGTGTCTATAATGTTGTGTAGCAAAGAAATGGCTAGATATCTCTCATAAGAAATAGGATAATAGATTAGTCAATTTCAACACATCAAGGCCGATATAACGTTATGAAAACAATAAGCTAAAATACGCCCTTTTTAATACACAATAACAAATCACTGTGCTCGACACGCCGCCATCATAATCTCTCACAGACATAATTATTGTATTATGTTATAGTTTTCTAATTAAGACAATGCGATGCACTGGAACTGCTTCTTATGGAATAAATCGTCCTGCTTGACTGCTTGTGTTTACTTCCATGTAGCAAAAACAAATTATCACTATCAGAACATCATCAACTCAGAAATATGTAAAGATCCTTCATGCCAACAGTTTTTATTTAGTTGGAATAAAATTTGATAAGATTTAATTAACAAATTTGTTTGATTTTAAGCAACTCCATATGAAAAGACTCCATAGGAATTTAAATTTAAAAAGTGAACTATAGGAGTACTGTGTTGGTAAAATAACACAAGAACATCTTCCGATACATAACACATGCAGTAAATTTTTATCCAAAAATTACTTAACCTGTTCCCTTTGTCGGCTGAGTGCCTTAAGCGCTGGCTTTAGTAGTCTGGTGAAGCTGTTAAGACCTTGCTGGGTCAATAGCGTAATCAGATCGAAAAAAAAAACTGTTTGCTTTGCCCCATTTATAATAAAGGTCGCAAAGGACACAAAAATGAATATTTTTTAATCTTGTTTCAGTTAATTCAAACGGAGCGACGCCCTCGAGCAACACACCGCCCGAGGAAGAGTCCACTGACTCGTCGCTGATGGACGACGAGGGCTTACCGAAGCCGAGGAAGCGTCGCATCCATCTCCCGTTCGGTAAGAAATCGAAAACACCCGCGTGACCGCCACCCCGCGGTCTACAACGAACATTACGATGCCCACAGAGTACCTTATATAAATAGAGGTCGCACTCGTTCTTTTCAATCAGCGCTTCTATAATACGACTCCCGAACTAATAACTGGTGGTTGTAGATGTACATATATAGTTATGTATGTATGCATAAAGCGGTACTGTGTAAATCGTATACAAGCTTTTGATCATTTTCATTTGTATTGAATATATTCATTGAAAGGCAAATCTAGATTCAAGTGTATGTAGGAGTCAATGTTTATAAGTAGGTCCGCAAATAGATATAATTATTTGTGGGGGGCAAAAAAATTTAAGGGAGCACTTTTACGTAACAGAAACATAAAGTGAATGAAAACAAATGAAAGTTGTCAGTTTGAAATGTCAAAAGTAATTGTCATCCACCATGTTTTGTTATCAAACTTGTCAAAAAAATTACTTAAAGTGCCATCTACAAAGCCGACCGATAACCAAAAATAGGCGAGGATTTTTCATACAAATCCGATTCTGAGAAGTGAAAACAGCGTAGCGATGCCCTCTATGTCTCGAACGTGATTGCTTTAGGGATGTGTGTACGTTTGCCGCAGCGAGGAACGCCGATATCGATTATTAGATTTAAAATTAATAGTTGTAGTCGATTATTATCGCGTTCAACGCAATTAGGTTATAATATTAACGGTCAATATTAATTTAGTTCGATTACGTAACATTTGATTTGAAAAAAGTCCTAATTACTTGAACCACAGAAATTTACTTGTAGTATTAAAAATATAGAACTGTGGATTGCTCGCTTTTCGAAAAGTTATAAGGTACATCGCATATGGAAATAAAAATGCATTACGTAATCGAACAATTAATAAATATCGACCTTTCGTTAACAGTGTCTTTATATCGACCTAAGTGTACATGGTTGTGTTAGAATATTGGTCTGATTGGTCGTCGCATTATTTATATGATATAGCACTTTATAGTGTCAATGATTGCAAGCCCGAGGTCGATATTTTTTATTAAAATAAAAAGGTTATGTCAGTTAAAAATAATGTCAACTGTAGATGTATTGACGCTACTGTTTATATACCAATAGAGATGCACCATAATTTTTAGTCCGGTGAAGCTGTAAAAGCCAAAAAATAAAGGCCAATAGCGTAGTCAGTTCGAGAAAAAAAAACCATAATCTTTTGTATACTGTGTTATAAAAACGTATAATGTTAAGGTGAAGATATTGCTATAGATACACAAATACGTACTGGGACATGGGCTTCCATTTTATTCGTCTGTATATTCAGTATAAATTGATTCATCTGTATATTCAGTTCAAGTTGATTCATTTGTATATTCAGTTTAAATTGATTCGTTTGTATATTCAGTTTAAATTGATTCATCTGTATATTAAGTACAAATTGGTTCGTATGTATGTATGTAGTTCCAATATTTACTAAAGTCTAAGTTCGGCCGATACTTAGCCACTTTTCGTAGCCCCACTTGTTTGTACGTTACGTGCCATTTAATTAACGCGTCTTCCAGCTATCAACTAATATTTGACAGCTTGTCGCAATTCTTTAAAATATTAAAACAATAATTATAGGTAAATTAACCTAACCGAAGTCTAAACTTCGCAAAAAATATCAGAATTACGGTGCATCTCTAGAATAATTAAGATTACCTGTAAATTAATATCTCACAGGGAAGCTCTTTTCATGCCTCTCTTCCACTATAGACAAATACTGCGTTTGTTACTTTTTGAAGACATTTTGAATACAGTATACTAGCTGTATGCAAAGTTTGTTAATAATGTACTGAGACAATCAAATATTTTAGGGTTTCAATAATGATATCTGTGTTAATATTTATAATTATTTAAATTATTTATGAAACATAAATATTGTGTCCATTATTTATTATATATATTTCTCATACAGTAAAATATATCTGCAATATGATTGATTCATTTGTATATCTTGGAATGTTATATTTATACATGTTTCCATTAGTACATTTGCGATATCTCTTGTTCAAATTTGCTAAGAGACGAGATCTATTGTAGTTTTCATTGATTTAATTTTTAAGGTTTGTCAGTGTATGTGATGTTTTACACGCGAGATGAGTTAGTTTATTTTTGTATGAAAATATTAGTTCCGTATAATGTTTTGTGAATATGGACCTTTGTATTTTTTTTAAATATTCAATATAGAAAATTATATCTACAGTTTTACTACGTTTTGTATGAACATGGGTTCCTTGGAGCTCAGTAAGTTTACATAAAATTAATAAATCAGTATAGAAATACCTACAAAAAGCGTAATTGTGTTTTAATAGGAGTTTGGGACACGTGGCCGACTTCACTAATAAAACTATGAATCTATAAATTAATCTGATGCTACAAAGGTTATATGAATGTAACAAGTGCATATCTCGCCAGATACTTAACTATGATTTAGTAAATGTATATATTTATTTAATTTATATAGTTTGCATGTATCACCTTAAAGTTATTTAGGAAAATTTTGTTTATTAATAGATCTACTTAAACACAGTTTCAACTTGTTTTAAATTGGTTGTTAGGTATTTCAGTTATTTATATGCTTTATATTGCTAACAATTTCCTGTGACTACGCACGCGTTTTCTATATAGTAATTACTCTAAACTCTTTATTTTATATCTATATATAAAGGAAAATTTAGTGATGGAAAAATGACGTATCATCATACAAACTTCTATCTCTTTTTTCACCACTATTTGAGGATCGAATTTCAAAAAGTCTTTCTTTAGTGTTAATCTATAGTGGAAATCTCATGTAGTTTCACGGCCCTACTAGCCTCAGTAGTTTGAACTGTGTGTTGATATGTCTGTCAGTCAGTCACTTATTATTTTATATATAGTCTCACTAATCCGGCACTTTGATACGTCCAATAATCCGGAACCCTATAACGCTGACGCTTCTCTCACCCCTCCCTACGTTCATATAAACATTCTACACAGTTTTTCTATACAATACAGTAATCCGAACATTCCAATAATCTCTACACTCCCTTATTTTCAAAGAGCCGGATTAATATATCGACTTAATATACTTATAAATCAATTAATGTTATTTTTTTAAATGTTATCGTAACCAATATTTTAATGGCAATTTCATACGGATTATTACAATTACATTTATATATTACTAAACATAAAAAATTATTTAAACTTTCGTGTAGTTTTGATAGCGATATATCATCCTGTAACTGTTTCAATGTAAATTACATTTAAGGATATATATGATATGGTGCTAAAAAACATTAGACTGACGTTAAAATATGGCTCAATTTTTCTATCGTTTCCTGGTATGGGATAGTTCTTTTTTTGCTAAATTAATCGTTATCTATATTCCGAATAAGTTAAAAAAGTGCCTCAATCATTTTTTATGAACCTCTATAAAGGCGATAATTAGTCATTTTTTTTTAATAACATATATTTTTATAACCCTTAAATGCATAGAGTCGCAAAAAATGAAATACTTTCTCCAACTTTAAAATATTAACCGTTGTGACAGTTTTATTAATAAATACTTTGTATTCTTCTTGAATTGATTATACTGCACAGTGAAATCTATGAAAAAAAACTACCTCCAAAGTATGTTTTCTCGTTTTTTATATCTTTTATAACTGCGTCATTACACATTACCATATAACGTTTTGGATTAGAAGTATGCATTTAAGGGTTATGTCTTACTAAACGTTTTTAAATAAATTTAATTGATATAATAATAACAAGATAGAGTATTATGTATTAATTAAATTGGAATAAATATTTTATTACTACGACTTGTGTAAGTTACGTCGAATTATAATGGATTTATAAAATTAAATTAAAAATTGTACATACATTATAGTTTTAACAATTCATTTGTTATAATATAAAACAAAACTTGAATTAAAAGAATAAACTCCTCATTGTTGTCGAATATAAACAATTAATCTGTACTTAATTCTGAATAATGTGAATAATACAATGTGGAGTAGTGTTCGATATTTTTAAACAGCCAACGGACGTGTCTGAACGAAGATATTGTTAACACTAGTGTTAATTTTAGAATAGTTAGTGAATTCAACAGGACCTATAAATTAAATAATAGTACTATAAGTTTCTCAATTTAAAGCAATCACTTAAGTAGATTTTATATTATTTTTACAATATACTATCCTGATTTTAAAATGCTTTCATGTTTTATATATTGTCCATTACAATAATTGTACCGTACGTGAAGGAGTATATTTATGTTTGACTCCAAGATCTGAATGTGTTATATTAAAAAGACAAATCGTGATAAAATACTTTGTTAAATGATTGAAAATAAATATTGACATAAATTGAGCTGTTTTATTACTTTTCCCATTAATGTGACAGGTGGAATTTTTTTTTCAACTTGAAATCTGTAAAAGTTAAGTCTCATTTATCCTGACTCAAAATATCCTTGGACTCAGATTATTGAAATTCCTCAACGTGTGTTGTATGTACGGCCGCTTTTTGTTACAATAGGAATATAGCCTAATAGTTCCACAGTTTAGATACAGTGGCACAAAATCTCACAACACTACAACAACATTACACATATCATCTTCACACACGTGCACGCACACATACTTACACATGAAAGTGGAAGGGTTTTATTTTTTCCCTTATCGAACTGAA
>JACEII010000016.1:2669915-2681473 GCA_014332785.1 Antheraea mylitta
AAATCGTATAGCAATAAAACTCAAAAAATGTATTAGAAATTATTTTATTAAAAAATGTTCGTGTACAAATATCCTATCAGCTGGTGTATGCGATGATTTATTACTAAGTAATGTGTACGATTATAAAAACTACTGGCTTAATAATAAGATTTTATTACATTTACACAAGAAAATAACATGCGTCATCAACTACTAGTGGCGTCTTCGGTTAGTTTCAAATGCTTCTGAAAAAGTTAAGACTATGTATCCATAACCTTATTATTAAAAATCTTTAGTCCACCAGTGATGCCAATTGAACAACTTCGCCGCTATATTAAACGTCATTTCGTTCTTTCATTATATTTCTGTTAGCAATTTTTAGAAAAAGGTTTAATTATTGAATACATTATGTAATGATTTTATTCGCAGATTAAAAATGCATTTCTTTCTTTCTTTATTGACCATTTTTAGAAAAAAAGTTTAATTATGATGTGCAATATGTAATGATTTTATTCGCAGATCAAATAACACATTTATTTTCTCGAACTGACTACGCTATTGACCTAGTAATGTCGTAACAACTTCACCGGACTACTAGGTGAGCGATTGGCTCGCAGCCGATAAATCAAATAACACTTATTTTTACATGTATTTATAAATTCATTTTGTTTTAGACGAATAATAACACGTTATTGAATCGTAAGATATTAATTTTCTTATATTTGGAGCACCTCTTATAATATTCTATATATAAAATATGGTATTCCCTATCACTTCTAAAACCTACCCTCATTAACTTCTTTTTTCTTTCAAGAACCAACACATACCTTGTGTTTTCTGTATGAAATTACTTACACAAGCATAATAATCATAAGTGATTTTTCATTTCATCCAAACATCCAATTTTTTATCAAGAATTTTTTTATTGTAGATAACTAGTAACTTAAAACTCGCGACATTTGAAAGTATTTAGTTGGCAACACTGACATGTTACTAATATACTGTTACTAGGTACGAAATGATTCGGTACTGCGAACAAAATTGTAGACAGCATATATAAGAACTTTTTCGAGTAAAGGCTTGTTAACTAACATTAGACTGCTACTTTTAGCAACGAATAAGAAGTACAATAACAGTAAGGCGGATAAATGTATCTACATTCCTTTAACAATTTCAGGAATGTTATTTTAAATTGCAACATATTGCTAGATTTCATTTCAAGCAATCTAGCGTATTCCTTTAAAAAAAAATAGTTTCCTAATTCAATTATGTAGTAAATCGAACCACATTTGAATTGTCTTAATAAAAGTATTTTGATCACTTTATGATTTAAAAAATCTGTAATTTTCACTACTCAAACAGAGCACAGAAATAGGTGTAAAAAGTTTGGGCTTAATTAATTCAAAGTAATACGATCGAAACGTCAAAATAATTAACAAAATAAAAAATTCATACTACAAGGCCGTTGCAAATTTAATAGTAATAAGAACATTTATGATTAATATAATGTATTATACGCGTTACTGGTGCTTGCATTCCGCTGGATTCTCGGGTCCTCCCTTGCTCGGTTTCTTGCCTCGTCTCCGAGGTGCTGGTTCCTCATCCTCATCACTTTCCTCCGTGGAACATTCCTCGTCCTCCTATATGGTGTGGAATTAAACATTAACATTGTCCCTTTAATATATTAAAATCTCATTTACCCGTGAATTCTGCAACCATCTTGATTCTCGTCTCATACGTACCAACTAACATGCAAACAAGGATATAAAAAGAAAATGAAACACACAGTAAGAAGCATACAATTTTAATTTCACTATTACAACTTCATGCCAAAAACATATAAGCCTTTAACCATATAAATATACAAATCTACCAGAACGAGCTGCTCATAGTAATTAATTGACGGTAACATATTATGCTAACTTCAATAAGTAAATTACATAAATAAAAAATATACTTCTATATAATCCCTAGCTATATTCAGTGCATTGAAATATATATATTATCTCAAAAGATCACAGTTTCCAAATTTCAATATTGGTGATGTGTTTTGGCACTGGGCGAGATTCAGTGAATTTATTCAATTCCCTAAACAAACCACTAAAACAAGATTGTTCTGGTGCGAGGGAATCTTTAGCGTCTCGTTGGAATGACAAAAAAAAACTTAACCGTTAAAATAGGAAACGAAATATATAATAATAATAGCCCTAGAGAATAATAATATCACATGAAATTTTCAAAGTACATAAATGAATACGTAAAATTCGTAAACAAAAAAAAATACACGCTATAATTATTATTACATGTAAAAATAAATTAAAAAAACGAGATATTGTATACTAAACTAGAAATGCAATATAGGTATCCGCAAGAGACATCTAGCGAGTTTATCATGCATTATACATCACAAAGGCACCAAATACTGCTCGCTATTTATCATTATTGTTTAAAAAAAATTAAAACCTCACCGAGAGAGCATTTGAAACAAAAAAATTTCACATTTCTAAAACATATTTATCTTTGCAAAACCGATAAACCGTGCATAGAAACCGCTCAAATATACGAGAAGTTAATCAAAGTTTAAAATGTCTAGCGTACAAATACTACAGATTACAAAAATAAAACAATAATCCATTGAAGCACTGGAGTATTTGTATGTTATCGTAAACACTAGGCGAGTATATAATATTTTGGTATAATTTAGAAAACCGATATGGGCCTGATATGTTCGAGAATATAGGGCAAAAAAATGGCCGTGATGTGTTCTAAATAACGGCCCACTGACCTAATATTGTTGAAACATGTGTAGCATTAAATCTCAGATTCTCATCAAAATGCCTTAAAACGGCTATATAGACTTGGGGGGAGAGTGGGGGTGAGGGGGGGGGGGATAGTTGTTTTGGACATTCGTCGTGCATCAATCGTCCCCTTCCGATACCTCCTCAGTGCCCGAGTCTTCGTCACAATACGAATCCTCCTGAAAACAAATATCACCGGGCGTTTGGTTGTGCTGCGGCCACCATCGTCAGACATAAGATACCGTATGCTTTACCTCAATTTCGGTATTATAAAAACCCTATAAAATTTGAGTAAACAGTTTTTGAAAAATCGAGATTAATCGGCCATTTTACCACCAACTAATCCGCTAAAATCATAATCGGCACATCTTTAGTTAAACCATTTTTCACAATTAAAAAAATCTGATTTTTTCTGACTCGCCACGAATGTTTTATTTACCGTAAATACCGTATCTTTGTCTGTTAAAAAAAAACTATTTGGGAGAATATACAAAAAAAAAAAAGAAATACCAAGCACTCTAAGCAAGCTCAGAAACTAAATACCATGCATACTCTTTGGTGATCGTACGAGTCTCATAGA
This sequence comes from Antheraea mylitta, assembly GCA_014332785.1. Classification (NCBI taxonomy): domain Eukaryota; kingdom Metazoa; phylum Arthropoda; class Insecta; order Lepidoptera; family Saturniidae; genus Antheraea; species Antheraea mylitta. The sequence continues at coordinate 2,673,273 of JACEII010000016.1, forward strand.
TGGCTGAAGAATTCATTCTTACATATATAGAAGAACACAAAAAATATTACCACTATATATAACAATATAACAATGGGCTTAGTATTGTGTGTTTAAAAGGATAATGCCCAATATCGACTTAATACAGAAAAACAGATAATTCTGAAAATAAATCCTCACTCTTTGGAGAAACTTTTTTTTTCATAAGGTACAACATAGTTTATGTATTTCATTGTGAAAATCATGGTTTCTGTATCAATATATCAATCTCAGCTCATTGTTATATTGTTAGAGTACTAAATGTGATGGATCCAATAAAAACTAAAATGGGCAAAATCTAGTCATTTCAGATCTGCCATGTACTAGTTCTCTGGCAACGATTAATAGCAAATTATTATTTCTGAAACGTGAAGAAAATATCAAACTGAATATATGCACCATTACAGTATGTATTTAATATCGATTCTATTACGTTCTAAAAAGCATTCAATTTGTAAAACAATTTTTTAAACTTTATAAATGAAAAATTCTAATATATCTGATGTTATGTGCAATTTATATATATTACCCAAGATCACTAGTAAAGTCTAATATTGTAAGGGCACAAGTTCTTCTTAGTTCGTAATGTACCAACTTCTCTACACAGATTTATTTGCTGTCTACTTATTTCTTTTTCTCTCTTTAACCAAATATACATTTTTGTCTCATTCAGCCCAAAATTGAACCAAATCCGACCTCACAATTTTACTCATTTTGTGACCTATACAAACGTAATTGTCCTATTTATATATAGGCAGATGCCATACCAAAAACTTTAATCTTAATTTTTTTAAGTATTAATTTAATTGAAAAAAGCCAACATCACATGGTGTACCCAGGTGGTCACCCAAAAGATCCGGTGTGTTCGATACTCTACCCGACACCGTATTTACCGCCATCACATTTTGTCACATAAAAACGTTGCGGATCAAAATTTCAAAGGGAAATTATTAAATCAAATTTTCTTCACGTTTCGGATACCATTGGCAGCGTGTTCTAGCGTATATACTATAGGTATAGTGAACCCACCTCCTCCTCGTAGTCCTCGTCATCATCATCCAGACCCTCGCCGGTGTACAGCAGCACGGCACGGGACACGACGCGTTCGCGGATGTAATGACCGATTTCAAAGTCGGCAGTCAACAGAGCCTGTATGATAATAATTTATTACACTTTTTAGTTAACACCCCGGAGAATTTAATGCTACAAGGCATTTTCTTCCACCTATCCAGATATTAAAAACAAAAGTAGGTAGTGGAAAATAAAAAAGGAATAAAGTAAAACTGTACATTGAAATATAACTCCGCTCCGCTCCTATTGGTCTTAGCGTGAAGATATATAGCCTATTATAACTTTCCTCAATAACTAAGCTATATAACACTGAAAAGGGAGTTTTTGGCAGGATCTTAGTCTGTTATAATCTTGTGTTACTCTACTTTATACTAAGTAAATTTGGTTGTGTTTTACGTATTATAGTTAGTTTATTGTGTAGAAGTGAAGTGAATGGAAAATAATAAAACGGAGCATGAAATTCTGAGATGGCACAAAAACTCTTTGGAAGATTCTAACAAGGGATCCAACATCTTGTTACAATATTGAAATGGTCACACGACCCTTGTACTATAACATCCATTGAAACAAAACATTGACGCTGGCAAGTGCTTCTGCGAAGCCAAAACAAGAAAAAGAAGAATACTGAAAGAATTTTTAAATCAGACCAGTAGTTCCAGTGACGTTAACTCCCTACAACATCACAAACTCATAAACTTTACTACTTTATAATATTAGTATAGACAAATCTACTCATATAGACGTTTTTTTTTTCTGTGTATATAATAATTATCAAATTTCCTACACTTTAAATTTATCAATGGAGCGGGTTAAAGATAAAAGTTATTTACTATAATTTAAACTTTACAAATAATTACTCCCTCATATATCTATATAAAACTTTGGAGTTCTCTTACATAATGGAGGCTTAACTAAAATAAAATTCCAAGAAGATTCAAAGATTTCATAGAATTCTTATGAAAATTAGACAGATTAACTCAGAGGTAATATGTTTTCATCTATCCATAAGAACATTATGAACTCAGTAGTACGAACCTTTAAATGTGCCTTAACCTTTCCGATAAGAAATATATGTAATAGTTGTCGAGATATGTATGCTTGGTACACATATATGTTTCAACAACTCATGCATATATGAATAGTTAGTTAGCTAGGTTAGCTAAGATAGGTCGCGAATTGCATGTAACATGCAACAGCCAAGCCGAGGTGTGCCGCGCACCCGTGAGCTAGTTGCCAAAAATAAAATCGGCCGAGTGCCTTAAGTGCTCCTGTTAGTAGTCCGGTGAAGCTGTTAAGACCTTGCTAGGTCAATAGCGTAGTGAGTTCGAGAAAAAATAAAATGTGGCTTAATATACTGAATATGGAGATTATAATCTCCAAGCAAATAATTATTTGCTTTTAAAAATCACTGCGGAACATTTTAGTTGATATTCTTTTATAATAGAAATACAAGCCTTTGTCCACGGCTTCACTCATGTTAACATATATTTAACCTGTCATCACTCGGAAACAGTGCTTTTTGTAGATAAATATGTCCTTTTCCGTAACACTGACAACATGTATGCAAAATTTCACAAGAATGTGTCCGGAACGAATCTCCAAGAAGACAGGTATTTAAGAACGCTTATAATATGGGTGTTTGTAATGAAACATTGTCACGCAAAGCATCGGAAGAAGCCAAGTTAATCTATAACATTTGGTTTTGGTAAGTGGTAGAGCTACGCTGAAGCTATTATTGGCTATTGCTATTGCTATTGCTATTATTGAATGGGTCGCCTCACCCGGAGTAGTAGCACCCTCTCAGAAAACCGACGTGAAGTAACAGTGGTTGTATTGTTGCGTTTCTTTCGGTCAGTGAGAGCGCCACCTCTCCTCCTCCTAACTCATACCCCAAACACAGGCTGAGAACACACTTGCAACTTCCCTAGTATTGCATGTGTCTATGGACAACAATGATCACTAATATCAGGTGACTCGTCGTTTGCTTCCTAGACATAATAAAAAAATAACAAAAAAACATGGTGAACGTTAGTATAAGGGCAAGAAAGTGATTATAATATTCTGTTTTTCAATTTACTTTCTTTGTTAGTATTTCGTAAGATGTTTTTTTTTTTTTTTTCGAACTGACTACGCTATTGATCTAGCAAGGTCTTAACAGCTTCACTAAGGCGAGCAGGTTCGTAAGATGTATATTTGTAAGTTGTTTAGTAATTTGTGATTGTTAGTAGTAATGGATGAGGGTTCCGTGTTCTCTTTGAACAAACCCTTAATAAAGAGAAAAAAAAACCAGGATGATTGATTTATTATTAAGTTATATAGCAAACAATTGTTTATAGTTATTTGTTAGGCTATGTCTACTAATTCACATACCTGGATTTCAGAGGTGACCGTGGAGTTGGGATCCTCGGGCATCGTAGGCGGAGTGAAGAAGTTGAAGAAAGAGTCGGCCTGAACAGACTTGGTGACGGTGCGCACTGAACCGCGAGACTTGTGCTTCTGTTTCTTCTTTGTCGTCTTAACGGTCACGTTCTTGCCTTTCTTCCAATTAATATCGCATCCCTGTTACAACATAACTTGAAAGATTATTACTTTATTCATGCTTAGTATACTTTCTATATTATATTATCTAGGGGTGTAAGGGGTGTCGAGTAACATCTTAAGACTTGAGACACCAAAGCCAACCTCACCTGCACGTGGTGCACCCTGCTGATCAACGAACGAGGCAATGGCGATAGCAGGGTGGTAGGGTTTTACAGCCCGACTGGGTCGCAACCACCATGTACATGGCGAAAAAGCCCGTCATAGTGACTCGCTTTTGCGCGGCGTGTTTCGGGATCAGCCTGTACATATCCAGTGACTTTCGTCATTATGGCCGGCATGACAGCGGCGACTGACGATGGATAATCTGTCACTCGGTGGTCGCCACTATTTTGGATTGTACTATGCTTACCATCAGACATAGTGCAATCACTTAGTCGTGCTACAATAAATAAATTTAAAAAAAAATGGATGGTAATAATTCTGCCCATGATGTGGATAACCTATAACTTTTCTTAAATAATAAACTAAAAAAATGTGGAAAAAAAATGTGGAAAATTTATTTTTATTAATCTGATGTCCATTAACAAAAAAAATCAAAAACGAGCTTGGTAAAAAAAATATGATTTTTGTACAACACAAATTATTGTGAAAAAAGTTTTTTTTTTCTCACACTGACTACGCTATTGACCTAGCAAGGTCTTAAAGCTTCACAGGACTACTAGAGTGAGCGCTTAAGACACTCAGCCGATTTTATTTTTGGCAACTAGCTCAAGGGTGCACTGCACACCTCGACTTGGATGTTGCCTGTGGCATGCAAAATCGCGACCTACCTTAGCTAACTATTCATATATGTACGAGTTGTTGAAACGTATATGTGTACCAAGCATAGACGCCTCAACAACTCCTCCATACATTAATTATCCTAAAATTTGGAGTTTTTTCAGTTCGATAAGGTAAAAAAAGTAATACCTTCCATTTTCATGTGTAAGCGTGTAGGCGTGCACGTGTGTGGGGGTGATCGTGTAGTATTGTAGTAGTGATGTATATTTTGTGTCACCGTATCGCGCAAGGTGAAAAAACATGATTTTTAGATCATGTATAAACAATACATTACTACAATATACCGGAAGATAAGAGTCCATTAGTTTCTAATGTAATGGAAAATTCACCAGAAGTATCTAGATTTTACCTTTTATATTTAAATTTTATTTTCTTTAACACAGGGTTCCATAAAACAAAGATAGTGCTCCTTCACTTTTAAAAAAATGTATACTTCACATTTGGTAAAAATTTAATCTACAAATTACTTACATCTATAGAGAATTTCAAAACTTTAATAGCTATAAAAATTGATAATTCATTTAAAAAAAAAAAGAAATTAATACCTTGCATGAGTAAATTTCCGGTCCCTCAAACTCCAAGGGATTGTCATCATCGGGTTTGCATTTCATTGAATATTCCTTTGTCAATACAGTGTTTGTGAAATAGTCATTGGGGGCGAAATGAAACTCCAATGTGAAACCAATAGGGTCCTCGTGCATTTGCACTGCAATTATGGTCATATTTTAAGCCCCGAGTGTCAGGATATTACAATTTTTTATATATAAAAAGTCTCATCAGTTGGTGATGCATGTTAAGTTAATCTATCATAAGTTTCAGATCTTGGTGTATGACTGTCATCATTTACAGCTACTAGATTGGGGCCGTTAGTACGTAATAATGATAGGGGTGGGGGAACTTGATCTGCTTATTTTTGATAACATAGGGGATGGACGACCTTCATTTGCTAATTTTTGATAACATAGTGGATGGGGACTTTGATTTGCTTATTTTTGATTAAATAGGAGATGAGGCCTTGATTTGCTTATTTATGATAACATAGAGGATGTGACCTTGATTTGCTTATTTTTGATAACATAGGGCGATGGGGTCTTCTATTTGCTTATTTTTGATAACACAGGGGATAGGGTTTGAAAAGTGATTACATCAGCAATATTTATTTATTTAACCACAAAAGATATAAAAATGTTAATATAAATGTTTTGCGAAAACATGGGAGGGGCAAGATCAATACTTCTTTTGCTGACCAGAGGGAGCAATCCGAAACTACAAAAAATCATTACGTAACACTTTAAGGGCTCCATGTCACAAATGACTAACCATTACTGTATATTAATATGAAAATATCTTACTACCTTTAATGTCCTGCAAGCATTTCAGGATCGGTTCATCATGTTCATGCATCATCTCACACAACATCGATACATTTCTGAATATATTATACCAGAAGTCTGGGATTCCCTTTACATTCGGATCCATTGGTGGTCTGTAACAAAGAGATTCTTGTAATTTACAGGCTGATAGTAGACAAATAAATAAATTAGTATTATATTTTCTCAGTTGGTGATGCATGTTGAACAAATCAATCATAATTTTCAGTAATTTGGTGTGAAATGTCATCATATTGTATCTAACACATTTTTTTTATATGTAAAATAAAATTAACTATAAAATATAGATTACAAAAAAAACTGCACTTGAAAACAACACTCAATTCAAATTCAACCCAGTCCTCTAGATTTTGCAGTTTACCGACTTATATCAAATGCACATTTGACATGAGGAGAGACTGCAGTTTTTTCCGAATTACATGTTGTTTTTGTATCATGCAATTTTTAATTGTATGATCCAAAAATGGATACATGTATAGCTTAGCATAGTTTAGCTAGGTCAGATTGGGTATTTTTCTCGGTAACAGCCCAAGCCGAGGTGTGCTGTGCTGTGTGCTGAATGCCTTAAGCGCTCGCCTTAGTAGTCCGGTGAAGCTGTGAACGCCAATAAGGCCAATAGAGTAATCAGTTAAAAAAAAAGAGACTGCAGTCAAACCATACATTAAAACAACAAGTATATACACTTGATTAATTCGAAAGCTTCATTGATATAAAAAAAAAAACGATAATTAATTAATTGAACAAGTACTTGGATTGAAAACAATAATATGTAACAATTTCTTGTTATTACTATTATGTGATAATATTGTAATTATAATATATAAAAACTTACTCAACAGGTTTGTTCTCTTCAGCGGGTTTGTTTTTATCGTCAGTTCCTTCAGTAATGGCTGTACCCTGCACAGCTCGCGCCAAGTCTTCATCCTCGGTCTCGTCACGCCATGGATTCAGGCATTCTTCCTCCGTCGGTTCATATATGCCGTTTACTATTTGAGCTCGCTACAAAAAATCAATGAGTTTGGTTACTTTCTGACTCTTTGGATTACTAATTGTATTATTTTAAATGAAATTATCAAAGAGTTATCTGTCGCTTGAAATTCGACCATAAGAGGTACAAAGTTTTTCCATGACATTTCAATTATATAGTTATTATTGTCTTTGTTATTATTTCTTTATGATTTTTTTCTTCTCAACAATATAAACTTTATTAAATATTATAAGATGTATGACGAATAGTCTAAGTCGTCGCCAAACTTTTAGACCCCTCTTGATATAGATGCACAGAACACAAATTAGAGTGTTAATAGGTTATATATTACATGTATAACATCGAAATCATTATAAATAAGTGACAATTTTAGATTCCAATAGTGATAACAGTGGTAGTGCCACGCTGGAGCTATTAGCTTTATCATGAATGGGTTGTCTCATCTGGAGTAGTACTACCCTCTCACAAAAAAATCGACGTAAAGTAACAGCGCTTGCATTATTTAGTCTCGTTCGGTCAGTGAGAGCGCTGGAGGCCCACGTCTCCTCACCTTCACCCTTTCCTTCCCCCCTCCCTCTCCCTCAACACAGGCGACTCCTCTGGTGTTGCAAATGCCTATGAGCAGTGGTGATCACTTAACATTAGGTGACCCACCTGTTCCTTTGTCTCCTATGATATAAAAAATAAAATAAAATTTCAACTTTATTTTGTATCAAACTCTTGACTATAAATAAATACTCGTAAACCCGAATATATGGATATAATTAAAGCGGGGAAAAAGACAAACCCCCGGTGGTTTGAAAAACGAACTATTTCAAAAATGTTTTTATTAATAACAGTAAGAAGGTTCGTCAATACAGGCTAATTAAAATAAGTTGACAATTAAAAGAGAAAAAGATATTGGACTGTTTCATTTTCTCTTATAAGAAAATCGTCAAATATTTTTGGAAATATAAGAAAAAAAAAAAGTAGTTTTATATAGAAATTACATAGAAGATTTGGAGAAATTAAACCACCCACCTTTTCAAACAAAGGTTTATATAGCTTCTCGTATTTGCACTCCAAGGCGTGCACTTCGCTGTAGAATTTAGCCTCAATGTCAACGAACTCTTTTTGCAACGTACGCAGAGCCCGTATACGTCTGCGTACATTGGGTGGTAGAGATGCCAACGCCTCTGCTTGGATGCGGCTGGTTATGGCGGCCAACATTTCGTTTCGGGAGACACCGCTTTACATATAACAAAGAATTATCAAATTTATTTACACGTAGATAATTATTCACGTGAATTTTGGTTACCCCTATAGTATCGATATATAGCTATAGTTTTTTTGAAGAGATCATGTGTATAGTC
>JACEII010000016.1:2681483-2710485 GCA_014332785.1 Antheraea mylitta
TATCGATATATAGCTATAGTTTTTTTGAAGAGATCATGTGTATAGTCCCTTTAATGTCGATAGTAGTTTGGTAAGTTGGTAAATTTGGTTGTAACGCTTTAACTGCTGAAACCATCATCATGAGAAATAGTATACGGACTGTCAGAGGGAAAGAAAAGGGCATATAATATATATCCAGAAAAAAAGTAATTTTAGAGAGGTAGAAAAATGTATTTTAGACTATTGACCGGGATAAGAACTCGGACTATTGACATGAATAAACTCCAAAATGATGATGCCTGTACAAAGAGGTATATTGTATAATGGAAGAAAATCTGATATCTCGAAAAGAAACTATATTATCGCGGGCTAAACCGCAGGCAAAAACTAGTACTTATTAAACTGAGGACAATATTTCGTCAAAAAAAAATTATCATTAATAAATCGTCAACAATAGCATAATTCTCACTGAAATGAGTACATACTTCCCCAATAAAAGTAACACAAGAATAATGTTTCATAATCGGACTTCTATTTTTTTTTAACCGACATCGAAAAAGGAGGAGGTTACTATGTTCAGTTGTATGTATTTTTTTTATGTATGTTAATCGATATCTCTGTCAATTGCAAACAGATTTTAATGATTATTTTTTTATTTGAATTGGCTATACTCAGAGGTGGTCCCATAACCCATTCAACCCCTAAGGGGGTGAAATATCATTTTTTTTTTCCTCGAACTGACTACACTATTGACCTAGCAAGGTCTTCACCGGACTACCTCAGACTTCTAGCTTTTAGTACGTTGATATATTAGAACTCTTCAAATTAATAAATCACTCAACACCAAAGTCATACAAAAGTATGGTAATAGCACGGCTTTATATCTAATTTTATGTCAATAAAAGTATTATCAAGTTTATAAAATAAATTACTTGGACTCACGTTATCTCCACGAAAAATATCTTTATCTACAAGACTTGTAAATACATAAGGTGTCTGCGACCTATTTCCCTTAAAATAGATCCGTTACAAAACAAGGTAAACATTGATCAAGCGGCGAGCAGATAACTTTCAATTCGTAGTAATTCATAGTTTAATTTTTTTATACGCGGAAAGAATACACCGACGCAGAATGCGATAGAATATAAAGATTCTAGAATATAATTGTTAAATTCGGGCTACTAAATTTTACTGTCTATTCAATTTAGAATATTTGAGTAAACGAACACAACATTAACAGTTCTAGTAATGTTTAGATTACGCGAGAATTAATACTAAATATAGAATTGAATAGGCTATCAAAGTATGTAAGTATAAAAAGTGAACAAATTTGAATACGTCAATCTCTCTACCGTGATAATAACTAACTTTGCTTTATGTCAGTAACCTCCGTCCAGGGTGATTGCATCTTTTTGTTGCTATAAAAACCCGTCTGTGAGTAACGCGGCCGAAAAAAAAAACATTTTTACTTAACAAGCTGTCTACTTGTAATAAGCCCATGACAGTGCAATATCTAGTTGAAAATAGAATCACGGATTGCATTTTTATAAGTACATTTTAAGCATAATAAAATTTTAAAACTTTCAAATTATATTATACTAGCGCCACGACTTCGTTCGTGTGGAATAGTTACTTTAGGCTACCGCTAACATGCAGCGGAAGATCTCAAGAGGAAAAAAGTCCCCGATTTTTAAACATTCTTCATTGGTGCTCCGTTCCTATTTGACTTAGCGTGATGATATATAGCCTATAACCATCCTCGATAAATGAGCTACATATCATTGAAAGAAATTTTTCAAATCCGACCAGTAGTCCCTAAGAATACCCCCTACAACGTCACAAACAAACTTTGCCTCTCTATAATATTAGTATAAAAGTATAGATAGATGTATCCTGTCCACGATAAAGTGGACTTCTATGCCAAATTTTATTATAACTCGTCCAACCGTTTGAACGTTATTCTTGGGAAACATTCAAACAAACCTACATCCACGTATATAGATGTTTTAGCTGACGTTGATTAGTCGCCTTCAAGAAAATTTCAAATATTGACATAATAAACCTATGCCTTTTGTCTCATCAGAAAGCACTCATTGACTTAAGAAAAGCGTTTGACTATTATAAATCATATTTATATTCAAAAGTGTATATACATTATATTTTGTTTTAAACTTCATCGACTCAGCACGCCAGACAAAAACGGATACGTAAAGACGGATAGTTTTTGTGGTGGTTTAAAATACGTTAGTCACGCGAACACAAAAGCACAGTATACATTAAGAGACAGTACGGAAACCTTTTAAAATCCCTCGTCGATTGCGTGTGCCGTTTTCGAGCGTTTGTAGGTAGTTTCCGTACTGTCCTCTCATATTAATACTGTGACAAAAGGTTTGACTGATCTATACTTTGTTACTATATAGTGAAAAGATCAAGGAGATTTTAGTCTATAACTTTTTTTTTGTGTAGTGTTAACGATTTGTTTTTATTGAAAACTAACCTGTCTGCGACTTCGTTCGTGTGGAATATATACACTAATACTAACACGCAGCAGTTTTTAAAAGAAAAAACATCCTGATTTTGAAAAAAAAATTCATCTGTGCTCTACTCCTATTAATCTTAGCGTGATGATATATAGCCTATAACCATTCTCGATAAATGAGCTATATAACACTGAAAGAATTATTCAAATCGGATCAGTACTTCCTGAGGTTACCCCCTACAACGTCACAAATTCACAAGCTTTACCTCTTTATAATGTTACTAGCTGTTACCCGCGGCTTCACACGCGTCTTTTTAAATATATTAAATAAATTTAAAATTGTGATTACACATCTAGTGTAAATTACAATAATACTATTTCAAAAATATTTGTATCACACGCACATCATCTACTGTACCAGGTAACGTGTACATTATGTATGTGAATACTAATAGTGTATCGAATGGGATGGAATTATGATCAGCCACATAACTGGAATTTTAAACTATATATCACCCTCAGTGCTCACACTATATAAGAAAATAATGAAAATATGAAGCTACACATTATCGAACAATATTAAATAAAACAGCTAATTAGTTACTTATTTGCCCGTAAAATTCCCGTTCAAATATTACTTGTAGTCCGGTGAAGCTGTTAAGCGTAGTCATTTCTAAGAAAAAAAAAACATTCAAATAGGTCCAGTCGTTTCGGAGATCACCCGGAACAAATAAAAAAACAGACATATCGACAGAGTTAAAAAAAATGTTGATGTTTGTAGCATCACAGATTGTATTCACCAAAAATAATTTTATTTTAATATAAATTACACTCACTTTACTTTTATAATACGTAATATATCACAAATAAAAAATTGGCAACAAAACTAATGTAGAATAGAGTTTTTTAAGAGTGTTTGGCGGGATTTCAGTCTGTCATGTAGTGGATTTTATATTTTTTTCATAATATTGTGTTACATGATTCTATATCGTGTAGAAATTGGTTGCGTATTATATAATATCGTTCGTTTATTTTGCATAAGTGAAATGAATGAAAAATAAAACCACGAAGCATTAATTCTATGGTCTTGAAGATTAAGAAGATAAAAAATTACGTTATATTATGTAGAGGATTCGTCGCTTATACCTTTACATTAACTTGGACATAGAAGAAAACTAATTATATTGACAACTTCAGAATTGGCTGTATGGATTAATTCCTTCGACTGTCTTATTGGACGAATATTATTACTACTAAACTTTCTGAATAACAACACAAAATAAACTTAAGAAATGTTTGCTATATAAACGTAACACGTATAATTAAAAATCGAAAACAAAACTAACGTAGAATAAACTTTTTTAATAGGAATACAAAATAAACCATGAAAATATTTTTGATAGAATGTTATCGCGTTACCGTGGCAACGCATATAATACTGACATTAACACGCAGCGGAAGCTTCCAAAATAGCCCGATTTTGAGACATTCTTCATTAGTGCTCAGCTCCTTTTGGTTTTAACGTGATGATATGTAGCCTAGAGCCATCCTCGATAAATGAGCTATCTAACACTAAAAGAAACTTAAATCGGCTCTGTAGCTCTTGAGATTATCGCGTTCAACCAAACAAACAAACAAACTCTTCAGCTTTATATATTAGTATAGATTATCGAAAATTGCAATAAACTGTCAATGAAATGTTCTAAGAGTGTTTCTTTAGAAACCATATTATTATTTTCAGTTAATAATATTTGCATTTTAACAGACTTCAAAAAGAGGCGTTCCTCATCCAGATCTTCCGTAATTTATAAACGGATTTCGATTATTTTTTTTAGATGTAAAGGGGATATTTTCAAGGATGTTTACTTTAATTTCTTTAGCACTGCAACTTAGATATCGAAGATACGTCAGAAACTTCTCAAAATCGAATAGGAAAATTATATATAAGTGTAGAGTACTGATGTAGCAACCACCCTTATGAAAGTATTTATAAAATGTATTATTGATGAAATCTTAGGTAAAACCTATATGCTTATGTAAAGTTTATGATGAAGGAATCATTTGGGAACAATTAAATTAAATTTATAAATAATAACATATCTAAGAGAGGAGTATTGTAGTGTACTGATTTAAAAAAACATATAGTTATTATATTATTTCTAAAAGATTAGTTTACATTTGGAATTATACGAAAAGTATTGACAGTTACAATAAACAAGCATGTGACTTGTATTTATATATTGTAAAGTTTACATATTTTAATAAAGTTTGCTATATTCAAACATAGTATGTTATTTTAAATGTTATACCAATGGTTGGTACACACCAATAAGATATTAAGTTTATGACAATACTACACAACGTAGGCCCCTAATTATGATCAAGAACGTTATGGTGCAATTCTTTGATTATTTATTCTGATTTCTTCACATTTTTTTCTTGTATCTTATATGGCGTCGAACTATTCTGCGTCACGTCCCTGTAATAACTTACGTAAAAAAAATGTAAAGCTAATTAAAAAAATTAAAAGCTTCTAACCAGTTGCAGGGTAAAAAAAACAGTAAAGAGTGTCATTGATATGATACAAAGAAAAGAGCCTTTTTGATTTTTTACCAAGTTTAGATTACTCATAATAACCGAGTATGAGAAAAAAAATCATTGCCAGATGATAAAACATAAAACAGAGTCTGTTACTATTCTTAGAAATAAATTCGATCATTTACGACCAAGCCGCATTTAGATGTAAATTTCAACACCAAACGTTGATCGCATCAAAGATAATTTTAGTAATAACCTAGTAATTTCTAGAAAAGTTGCTTTGGGTGTGGATAGTGTTAACCAAACCACGAGATCTCGTTCGTAAATTGTACGAATCAGTCATTGACGTGATGTAATTTAAAATTGGATATTCATTAATTTTCAACGTAAAAGCGACGTCATTTATATACGAACATTGGGTACGTATTGTACCGAATTAGTAGCCTTGAAAATAGATCATTTCATACGACCATAAAGCTTAGTCATGTACTTACAATAGAAAAAGCAAATGATTTTTTGTAGCCGTTTGAATACGTGCTCATTTCAATTATAATCGAATTTAGTCGTTCCATTTAAAAACCAAAACTATATATATACAACATAAATTCATTTACATACATACATTGTACATATTCTTAATAGCTGGTACCACATACAACTTCAGCCTCATGAACATCGTTTTTTTTTTTCATGGGATCGATGTATTTTCATTTGATTAATTATGGATATTCTATTACTTTCAGTTTGTCATTTAATTTAAGCATTATATTGTTTAGCTTCTATAAAGAACAGTAACAATATGTAGCATAAATAATTTTCTAAAATGTTCTCAATGTCTTTAAGAGACTGTAATACTGTTTTATCCGTTTCGGAGACTAGTCTAGACAAAGAAGACACTTCAATTTTATTTGTAACTTCGTCTGTTTCTATTTTTACAAATATAAATCTCTATAATTAGAAGCGTTTGTTTACTTTATGAATTGCTAAATAGTAATGTTCGTTGATTTTTGAGAATTGCGAGTTTTCATTCATTTTTTTTACTACTTAAGGGGTTGAATTCCTAAAAATCTTTCCTTAGTGCTCAGTATATAATACTTAATCTATACTAATATTATATAGAGGTAAAGTTTGTGACGTTGTAGGGGGGTAATCTTAGGTCAGATTTTAAAAAATCATCAATGTTATATAACTCATATATCGAGAATGGTTATACGCTATATATCATCACGCGATGACCAATAGGAGCGGAGCACCAATGAAAAATGTTTCAAAATCGGAATTTTTTTCCTCTTGAAAGCTTTCGCTGTGTTTTAGCGTTAGCCTAAAGTATCTATTACTATTTGAACGAAGTCGCGGGCAGGGGCTAATATATAATAAATTTGCATGCAAATTCTCACATAGTCTCATATATATGTTTTTTTTTTCCTCGAACTGACTACGCTATTGGTCTTACTAGGCCTTCATAGCTTCACCGGACTACTATATAATATGTCATTTTTATTAATTGTATAAAATAGAACATTGGTTTAAATTAACCAATGATTAGATTGAAATTGATCAAGATAAAACTATGAAAGTACACTCAAGTCGCCAACAATCTAAGATGTTAGAACATTCCGTGAGTTAAAGTGAGCATTTATTGATTAAGTAGAGCATGAAATGAGTCACTGGTTCAATGAACCGTAATCTTGGCCGTTCTTGTGTCTGACGATGTGGAGTACAAGAAAAAAAAAGAACGACAGTCTTTTTATCGAACAAGCTACATTGGTAATTCATTAAATATTGTATTTAATCATTTTCGATTCTATAACAAATAGTATTTTACGACTCAAGATTGAACAAGAGTTAAAATTAAATTCATTTTCGAACCGGATGTGACGCGATTTACTACTATTGCAGACGATTTTTTTTTTTTTAATTTTTGTCACAAAGTAATCATTTATTCGAGTTTCACATCCATACATACTACAAAACAAATCCCTCTGCCACGTTTGTCTGTTCGTGATAAACTATTGAAACTACTGGACGGTTTTGCATGCAGTTTTCATCAGTAGATAAAGTGATTCATGAAGAAGGGATATGCAGTTTGTCAAGGTTTTTTTTTCTATTTATTTCATGCCCTAGTTGTGGTAGTTTTACTGTTCCGTCTTTATGATCAGCCACAAAAGACTGATTTATAGTTTTAACTGTCGTAATTGTTATTTAGTTAATACGATTACATTTTCAGTAACGAAACATTAGCATACAATTTAATTGAAACTCTTTCGTAAAATCAATGAACAAATGTAGAGTAATTTGTTTAAAAAAAAACTGTCAATGTTCGATAATGGTTGACAGAAAAGTTTAAAATTCAGTTATTATTTATGCAAATATTCCATCAATGAAAACAAAACATCTATTTCTTATAACAAACTATTTTTTTTTACTAAGCGATTTCCAGCATCAAGATATATAAAGTAATGCATATCTTATTTTAATGTTGTATATGCAATTTGTTCTAACATTACAGTGTAAGCTCTTTATTATGAACTTCAAGAGACCATGCTTTTTGTTACGTTATGGGAAGAGAATAAAGTAAATAGTTTTGTGGTAAACCAACCAAAATTAAGAAATTTTTACGTTATAGAAAGTTTGTCGTTATTACGAATGACGTTATAAATGGTTAACACTATCTAGTAAGCCTCATTTGTGAATGCATTTCACTTGCACGAACAATAACGAGAAGCAGACAAAAAAGAAAACTATTTCAACCAAACTGTTGGAGCTACGTAGATAGCCATATTAGGCTTAAAGAGTTTCGTGAGCGGGAGCCGTTTTTTTAACTCATGATTCATCTCTATACAATGGGGAACTGTTACTAAGCGATTAATTTAGAAAAAAATATCAACGTTTTAATTTGAAGGTTATCAATTTAGTCCGATGATATGAGGTATTCGAGCTCTGTTATTTCGTTTTTTTGTAATGTAAACGTAAAACTAAAGTTAATACAGTGCATTTAAAATTTTGATTTATATGCCTTCATTAGAGTAATTAATATTTATAAAAACTATAACTAATGACTCGTGTATAATTTATATGAGAAGAATTTCGTAAACAACAATTCATCACGATAGAGCACCTCGTAACAACGTGCGTAATTAATGTTGAAAATACACATTTGTAGTCTGACCATAATGCGTTAGTTTTAAGAAATCATTAAAATAATATATACTCCACAGAATATGATAGAGATTGTAAATCCAATACAGTAATTGGACTTATTCGTAAAGATTTTATATCAGAGATTTAACAATACAAAAGATATAACCTAAAATGTGAATGAATACCTTTTCATGAGATGTTTAGCCAGTTCACCGCCGGCGACGATCTCTTCCTCCTCTCCAGACTCTACGTCGGATGTGTGATCATCACCGGAACGCTCCACTGAACCCATTTTATCTACTAAAATAATAAAACCATGTAAAAGCTAGTAAGTTCGCGCCACGTTGGTTACGCTACCGGCTTCTGTAAATACCTTGTAATACGCTCCTAAATTACAAAGTGATCGTTCGAAAAACTTAAAAATGAAATATTTTCCTATTATAACATGCAAATATCATGTCAGTATTTGAAAACTATAATGCGTAGTAAGATCTAAAAACCATTTGGGCGACCACATGGCAGATACCTATTTCTTAAACTAAAAAATTAAGTATACTCATAAGTAATTCTTAAATTAAGCAATAAACTGGAAAATATATTAAAGCAATGAATATTACTCCGTTGTATTTCAATAATAAAAAATTACGACGTACCTTTATGCCGACAAAACTCGTGAAAAGAAAGATGGCGACAATATACGACGAGTGAATGACGTCCTACCGAATGACATGAACCAGACTGAACTAGCTGTGTATTTTATGTTGGCAGTTCTACCGGAACTCGAAGTTTATAGTTTTATATTTATACATTAAAATATCGTCAGTGCAAACCATATTGTTTCTCTACCTATGGTGAAAACAAAAGAGATTCATAAGTTAATATCCTTTTTGTATTCTATAAATCCAGAGAACAACAGAATACACAGATTATTATATAAGAAACTAGACCTCAAGCGTTTTTGACACTACATTTCTAATAATTAACATATTCATTAATATGGTTTCTGTCTTTTATGGTTATTAAAAATTTCAGTGCATTTTCTAAATTACACCAGCACACAAAATCATTTTTGGTTTGTACATTTCATGCCACCTACTTAGCGATATGTATTTGTAATTTACAATTTTCAAGGTTTTTTTTTGACTTACCTGTACTTAAAACAGCCAAAGTTGGGTTTTGATTTGGGATCAAGACACGATAATCATGCTGGATTTTTGAAATAACCAAAACATCCAATATTCGCCATTTTGTACCGGTTTTTAAAATTTACCTGAGATTTTGAAGTTATGCCCAAAGTGACTATAGCTTCGAATTCAGTGGGTCGACTAAATGTCGGTAGGTAGGTAGGACAGAGCACTTAAAATTTTGTTGTGTGTATTTGTTGTAGTATTATTGCTGACAAACTGTTTTTTTTTCCAAATAAATTATCGGCAAATGTGATTCTGAGTTTTTGGCGGGATTTTGGTTTGTCATGTAGTGGATATTATATTTTATTCAGTGTTATTTGACTCCATATTTTGTGAAATTGATAGAATGTTACGTAATATAGTTTGGTTATTGTGCATAAGTGAAGTGAATGGAAAACAATACCAAGGACTATGAATATGAAGGAAATATATAGAAAATGATACCACAAACTTGAATTTGAAATTTGGCATAGTTAAAGTTTATGTGACGGAGAAGTGCAGAAAGTTATTTATTTTGTATAAAATGCATTAGAAGTACATTAAATTAATTAAAATAAGCATTACTCACACTAATGCTTGAATTTTACACGACGTATACACACATATAAATAGAAAAGACATTTTGACAGCCGTCAATAATTACAAACTTCAAAAAATATTGTGAACTGTGAAGGAGGTTACTATGCTCGACTATATGTATTTTTTAATTGTTACGTTCCAATTATCATTTTTCATCCTATATTCAACAATAATATTGTAATGTATAACTATTAATGTAATGTTTATTATTTTTTATGGTGAACTCACTTCAAATGATGATTTAATAAAAAAAATGAGCCAAGTAATTCTTTGTATAATCAAAATAAGAATTTTGTTCATAAAAGTAATCCATGACTTAGACCTCCGCGGTTACAACGTTGCAATTCAACCTCATGTAGCAACAAAAAAGAATTTATTTTCAAAAGCTAATGGTAGTATTAAAAACATCTTTGTCTTTGATTCACCATTTGATTGTATTGTGGATCCATTACTTTTCTAAACGATGATGCTGGGCATATCACTTTTGGGGCGTGTTCAATGTGTTATTATTATAAAATCAAACACTGACTTTGCAACCGAAACTTTTAATGTCCACTTCTGTCGAGGAAAAATTTGTATCTTTTTTGTGACAACGAATATGTCGCTGTTTTCAAAAAGGGCCAGAGACAATTTTAATGGCCAGCACGCTACACCACCCCCCTACGGAGTAAAGAAAACCCAGTATAAAAACATTTACAAAGTATGACGTTATACACATATTTACATTAATATAAAAAAAAAATTAAGCATACAGAAATACACTTAGAGTTACAACATCAAGTTACAATAGTCTTAAAAAAATAATAATTATAATACACAAAGTTTTTACAATGGCAGTAATACAACTATATACATAAAAGTTCGTTACAAATCTAGCGTCGGTTTAAATTTGACACGACGTCCAGATCGAGTAACGTAGGGTGATGGTAATAGATTGTCTATAGGTGGCTTGAGGATAGGAGGAACGGATGTGACTGGTGAAGATGGTGGAACTAAGGGTCGAGGAGTAACTTCCGAGAAGAAAGCAGGTTTTACGCGATCAATACTAACTACCACTTTCTTACCCTTGATGTCCAAATTGAGCGTTTTGTTGTCACTGGACCGTTCAAGAACCTGAAATGGTCCAGTATAAGGCGGCTGAAGAGGGCGTTGAACAGCGTCATCACGCAAGTATACATGTGTAGCTGTTGATATGTCCTTGAATAAGAAAGACTTTTGGTTACCATGGCGAGATGCCGGTACTGGTCGAATGTTCGACATATGCTTACGCATCCTAACGACTAAATCAGCTGGATCTTCACCAATAGCGTTCTGTGGTGCAACAAGTAGTTCACCTGGGAGCCTCAATGTTTCACCGTACATGAGCTCGGCGGCTGTACACTTGAGGTCCTCTTTAAAAGCGGAGCGCATGCCTAAAAGTACAAATGGTAGAGCGTTCAGCCAGGACTGTTCATGGCACATTAAAAAGGCCTTAAGTTGCCTATGTACACGCTTTATCATACCATTTGCCTGTGGGTGATATGCGGTTGTCCTTCGTCGTGTAGTGGCAAAAGTGATGAGGAGTCTGCGGAATATGTCAGACTCAAATTGAGTACCCTGGTCGGTCGTGATACAGAGTGGTATGCCAAATCTAGAGATCCATTCTCTAGTAAAAGTCTCTACCACTTCTTCTGCGGTTATAGAACGCATTGGCCATACTTCTGGCCACCTCGTTACCCTGTCTATTGCTGTTAAGCAATAGCGATAACCATCGCAAACAGGTAATGGTCCTATGATGTCCAAATGGACATGGAGGAATCGACCAGATGGGGTTTTAAAATTACTGAGGGGAACGGTATTATGCCTGGAGACTTTACTGCGTTGGCAGGCAGGACACGTTCGCGACCACTCGCGACATTCTTTATTAACTGATGGCCAAACATACCGCTCGGTGACAAGGCGGGTGGTAGCTCGTGCGCCGGGATGGCTCAAATTATGCAGCTTATTGAACACAACCCGCCGCAGTTCTGGAGTCACATACGGACGCGGCCTATCTGTGGAAACATCACAGAATAGAGAAATGTCAGTACCAGGAATATTAATTTTGGTAAGTTTAAGGCTTGAACCGTTTTTCAACAAATGTTGAAGTTCTTCATCAGTGCCTTGAGAACGTGCTAAGGTTTCACACTCTTGCTCTAATGAAATTGCCTCAATTCGTGACATGGCATCAGCAATAAGGTTTTCAGAACCTTTAATGTACTGAATGTCAGTTGTGAATTGACTGATGAAAGATAGTTGGTTCAGCTGTGCAGGAGGAAGCTTCTCTCGTCTTTGTACAAAAGCGTATAACAGAGGTTTGTGGTCAGTGAAAATGGTTGCATTGCTAACTTCTAAAATATAACGAAAATGTTGTACACATTCGTATATTGCTAATTACTCTCGGTAATAAGCAGGCCACTGGGATTGTTTGGAAGTCAACTTTTTACTGAAAAAGGCTAAAGGATACCATTGACCATTGACTTGTTGCTGCAAACACGATCCCACGTGAATGCTGGAAGCATCTGTGAACAGACCGAGACGTGCATCGTTAATTGGATGTTGAAGTAAAGTTGCCTTTGAAAGACTAGTTTTACAGGCTTCAAAATGCTCCAACAGCTTGGGCGTCCATAAAAATAGTTTTGCGCCTTTACTGTTGGTGGAGGCTACTGCGTCAATGAGTGGTGCTTGAAACTGTGCAGCATGAGGTATGAAGCGGCGATAAAAATTCAACATACCGAGAAAACGTCGTACACCTTGGATAGTTTTAGGAGGTGAATAATTTAGTAAAGCTTGTACTCGATCCTGAGGAGGGCGAGTTCCTTCTGAGTTAATGGTGTGACCTAGAAAAACTACTTCTTGGGCACCAAACACACACTTTGATGCGTTCACTATGACGCCATAATCTTGTAGGCGTTTGAATAAGATTCTGAGATGGTCTTTGTGCAGAGATTCGGTCTCAGAAAATACGAGGATATCGTCCACGTAAGGGAAAACAAAATCCAATCCCTGTGTGACCTCATCAATAAATCTTTGGAATGTTTGTCCAGCATTGCGTAAACCAAAGGTCATATAAGGGAATTCGAAGAGGCCAAATGGTGTAACAATGGCGGTCTTCGGGATATCCTCATGGTATACTGGAATCTGATGGTACGCCTTTACCAGGTCGATGGTACTAAAAATTTTTGAACCTGCTAGATTGTGGCTAAAATCGTTGATATGTCGGACAGGATAGCGATCGGGTATAGTTCGCGCATTTAGGGCGCGATAATCGCCGCAAGGACGCCAAGAAAGGTCTTTCTTGACCGTCATGTGAAGCGGAGAGGACCAAGCACTTTGAGAGGGGCGGGTAATGCCGTTCCGTACCATGCTTTCAAATTCGCTCTTGGCAGCAGTAAGTTTCTGAGGAGCTAATCGACGAGGTCGACATGATACTGGAGGCCCGTCGGTAGTCCGGATATGGTGGACTGTGTTGTGCTTATGAAAGCGAGGAAGACCGGGAGGTCGGAAAATGTCTGAGAATTCTGCAAGCACTTGTGCAAATGCAGAATCTGAGGGACCTATTGCCTTAACGCTAGAATGCTCAATCACAGCTGTGGAAGCGTTTGCTGACAGACCAGTCTTACCATCCTCTATCCTCTTGTTGTGACAGTTTGGCAAAAGATGGTAGTGTGCCAAAAAATCTGCGCCAATAATGGCAGTACTGACATCTGCGACTACAAAATCCCAACTGAAGTCACGGCGTAGTTCCAAGTCAAGTCGGAGAGTGACGGTGCCAAAAGTTTTAATTGAGCTGCCGTTAGCGGCACTGAGCTCCCAGTTAGAGGGATATCTTTTTTCTCGTAACCAACTATATGGGAAACAGCATAGATCAGACCCCGTATCGACTAGGAACCTATATTTCGTAACCCTATCCGTTACAAACAAGCGGCGGTTCTTATGATCTAATGAACAGCAATCAGTGTCCGTCGTCACTGATTGCTGCTTGGGTTCTTCTTCAGTCCACTCGCAAGGAACAATGCATTTGTTCGCCTTCTTACCGAATTTGTTGTGATACCAACATCGTGGCGCAGGTATATGGTGTCGTCTTCTGCTGGTAGAGGGGCTACGGGATGCACGTTGTTTTTGGCTTTTTAGTGATGCTATTTCATGTGTAAGTTGCTGCACCATTTCTCTAAGCGAAGCCAATTGCATTGCTGGTGAGTCCATATTGTAGACGGTTGATGGTTCAAGCTGAGATACAGTCCTCGTTCGTTTCCTTGTTGAGTTGTTGTGTTGGAAGTGGATGAGTCACGGGTCATGCAGGGGTCCTTTCCTCTGCTTAGTTGGCCGTCATGAAATTTGTCGGTGCAGTGTAGAAGTCGCCGTTGTATAGGGCCTCGCCGTTCGGTTGTGAAAATTGTGATTGCTCGATAATGTTTGAGCGTCAATCACATGCGTCGGAGGTCACCAATTTTGGGGCGTGTTCAATGTGTTATTATTATAAAATCAAACACTGACTTTGCAACCGAAACTTTTAATGTCCACTTCTGTCGAGGAAAAATTTGTATCTTTTTTATGACAACGAATATGTCGCTGTTTTCAAAAAGGGCCAGAGACAATTTTAATGGCCAGCACGCTACATCACTATTAATTCTCATAATGAACAGACTACATTTAATTCAATATCACCAAGAAATACCACCCCATGGTGTCGTGTAAAATTAATTGAAAATTGTGTCATGCGTTGCGATACATTTCTTTATTTTCGTAAAGTTATGTTTGCTTAAAATTTGAGAGCTTTACCACGTGATTTTTGTTTCAAATTTATAATTAATTGCAATTTTCATTTACACACAGAATTTTTTAAGTGTCTATATAATTAAAGATCATGGCAAATGGCAAATAATTGAGTAGCCATGATGAAAACCTTTGATTATAGAAGTATATCCTTTCACAAAAGAACCCTAGTAAAGTTCAAACTTTAAAAAATCAAGAAACTATGGTCGAATGTCGACCACTGGGCGCCCACTAGTGTTACTAACTACTCAACAATCGCAGAAATAATTTGGAAGATTGGTTGCCAAAAACAAGATTTTAAAAAGTCTATGGTCCTTTCTAACATATTGATGTCTGATGTGTGTGTATCTGTTAATACTGGTTAATACGACAGATAATTGACAAATTATCATACTGTCACCTGTGTCAATGTTAATAAATAGATGGAAACTAAAAAAGCGTTACGTGAAACCTTGTGTTTGATTATATTTTGATGATTTTTAAATGAAGTGTCTGATCCAAGATGCCACCTACTGTGCAAACAAATGAACCGGATAGAGATAAACGTCCACAAAGAACAGGAGAAAGAAGGTTAGTTAACATTTCAATATTTGTGAAAAACTTTCTTTTACACGTTGTAAACATTGCACATTTCTCAGGTCGGAGCTGGTCACACGAGTGAAATACTGTAATACGTTACCAGATATACCATTTGACTTAAAATTTATAACGTACCCGTTTCCTTCAACTCGATTCATTCAATATAATCCAACATCTTTGGAGAAAACCTATCGGTATGAAGTGCTCACAGAACACGATTTGGGAGTCCATATAGATTTGATCAATCGTGATATATACCAAGGGGATGGTAACGCTATATTAGACCCAGCAGATGAGAAATTACTAGAAGATGACGTCCTTACACCCCAAGACTCGAAAAGATCACGGCATCACGCTAAGAGTGTTTCCTGGTTGCGTCGTTCTGAGTATATATCTACAGAACAGACAAGATTTCAACCTCAAAGCATGGAAAAGGTAAAATAATTTATAACTTTAAGAAATTTAGAAAGTCCTTGAGTAACACATTACAAAAAAAATCTGGTTTATGTTTTTTTTATACAGTAGCAAACAGATCAGTAGTCTGATAGAACTGATATCAAAAGAACCACAATTCTGTAACCAATTATGGTCTATATGTAATAGGTTGAGTCCAGGCTTAGCATTAAAAATTAGCATCTCGAATTTGGGGTTATTAAGGGTTGCTTTTTATAGGCAACTAGTCTGAGCAAATGTGACTGAGATACATTAGGTTAATAGAGAAATAGGGCTGGAGCGAAGTCCTCTATGTAGGTTAGTATTGTGAATACATTGAATTCCTTGTTGTTTTAGATTTAATATTTTTTTAATCAATATAAGCTTAAATGACACTTATTTAATGAAAAATGTAAAAAAAAAAAAAAATTAGGTGAAAACTTTATTGTAAATATTTTTTTCTCAATATTTATGCTTTTCCATAGATAACTTATTTCTTATTGCCTAGATATACATAGATTCATACAACTTATTATCTAATTAGTTGAAAACTCAACCTTTTTTTATGCACAATTTCTACAATTTTTTGGTTCTGTTTCAAGATTTTTAAATACTTTAAATTTATTTTTTCCCACAAAATTTACACTTTTCCAGTAATCATTTCTGTCTCTATTTGTATATAGACATAGAATTGTACAAACGGTTTTGTTCTAACTTAAAAATCACGGAATTGTTAATATAAAAGTTACCAATTATTGTTCCGAAGCGTCACAATCTCAAAACTTTTATCATGAATATATTAGTAACTATGACTTTCCGTGGTGGGGGAGAAGTATAGAGGGGTAGTCAGTCCCTTCCCCCCTCTTAAACCCCCAACCCTTATTTAAGGATGTGAATTTCTAATGCAGCCCCTGAGTCCAGAGTATTGAGTTGACATACTGTATAAACCACACTGCTAATTGCCGACAATATCTTTCATGTTAAAATTTCTTAGGACCGGAATTGCTGCTCTTCGCTGTAGTCAGAGTGGAGATGGTGCTCTTTGAGTAGAATTGATTTTATTAAAAAAATCCTGTCTTTTATGTTATAAATTTTGTTTACTCATTATAAAATTTAAATTACAGGTTGAAGCAAAAGTTGGTTACAATGTCAAAAAGATATTCAGTGAGGAAACATTATATATGGATCGAGATAGTCAGATTAAAGCTATAGAAAAGACTTTCGATGACAACAAAAAACCTATTGAAAAGCATTACAGCAAGCCTGGAGTCACTCCGGTTGAGATCATGCCTGTTTTCCCTGACTTTGAGATGTGGAAATATCCATGTGCTCAAGTTATATTTGATACAGATCCAGCTCCGTCTGATAAAAATATTGCTGGTCAGATAGAGGCTATGTCTCAGGCTATGATTCGGTAAGTAATGTAATAGTAAAGATAGTTGTTACACAGAATTTCTAAATTAACCCTTACTCGCCTTTGTGGCATCACTGTGTCTAAACAAAAAACTAATATTGTATGGGTTATTATAAAGAGGTGAAGTTTGTTTTGAATTGCATATCCTATTCTGAAAGTTCTTTTACTAATAGAATGCTGCAGTATTCAGAAGTAACCCAAAGTTCTGCTTTATTATTAAGTTTCGTGTCTATTATATGTTGATAAAGATGGAATGATACCTCAGTAACTTTTTGATCTGTGTATGACAATTAATTTTTCTTTTTATTCTTGTTTAGTAGCTTTTTCTTATCTTATAAACATGTCAATGTCTTCATGTCTCTATTTATCATATTTCAGCTTGTTATGTATATAATATTACTACAACTTTCACTACAGTAAATAATGTCCATATTAATATGTGAAGAAAATTTGTGACCCTTACCATGATGGAATTTTGACTACTAGTTATAATTAACATTAAGTATACGTTATTGTTTAATTGTGTGTAATGAGGTTGAATAACCTTTTTTTTATAGAGGTGTGATGGATGAAAGTGGTGAGCAGTTTGTAGCCTATTGTCTACCGACCGAGGAGACTATACAAAAGCGGCGAAGAGATATTACTGAAGGTATCCCATACATGGATGGCGATACATATGAGTACAAGATGGCTAGAGAGTACAACTGGAATGTAAAGAGTAAAGCATCTAAAGGTTATGAAGAAAATTACTTCTTAGTGAGTTCATACAAATATTTTATGATGTTTTATAGCTGTATTCTGCATTGTTTACAAAATAATTTGTGACTTTGTTCAGTATCTTTGGTTTAATATAACATAATATGAAAATGTGATGCTAAAGCTCTTTCTAAAGTCACTTGTCTTGGAACCATCATTGAATTTAAATGTTTTTACCAAGCACTTCCAAGTTCTGTTCTGCCAGTTACATTATAAAGCTAGTTGTTAACTTTAGGCTTAGTGTACCACAAATCTGCCAAACTGTCACTTAAAATTAGATAAACCTAAAATAAAAGTCAAATTATTTTAGTATAAAAGCATCTTCAATATGGACTTCAAACTTTTTATTATGGTTTTTAACCTATGTTTTATTAGGTTTATGTTAGTGCCAGCATAATATGAAGTTACTTTAAAGTTAAAATATATACCAAGTACCAATTTCATGCTAGAACAGTGTTTCCCAATGTGGGGCTTACACCCCACATGGGGGCAATTTAAAAATGGA
Source organism: Antheraea mylitta (assembly GCA_014332785.1). Classification (NCBI taxonomy): domain Eukaryota; kingdom Metazoa; phylum Arthropoda; class Insecta; order Lepidoptera; family Saturniidae; genus Antheraea; species Antheraea mylitta. The sequence continues at coordinate 2,699,867 of JACEII010000016.1, forward strand.
CTCGACACAACTTTAACCCTTTCGCTTTGGGTTGTTTAAATGCAATGCTAGATGTCGGTGACAAATTTAACAAAATTGCTGTAAATAATTATTGTGTATGATTTTCTTTGTGGGTAATTAGAGTCACCAAGTAAGTAAATTTTAATTATGATGTTTTGGTAACAAGTTCATAGTGATTTCTTCCTAAAATTTATCATCTATATTCCTTAAAGGAACAAAACAATATTTAGTGGTTAAAAATTATGTATGGGGGGGGGGGGGTACATACAAATTTTAGAAATGTTAAGGTGGGACATGGCCTAAATAAGGTTAAGAAACACTGTGCTATAAACAATAATTAATTAACATTCAAGAATAATCTATGTTTTTTTTTATTGGCATATAATTAACTGCATTGTACCTACTGCAAAACACATTGCAATCTAAAAACAGTAACCACCTATAAATCTACAATCTCTTGCTAGTCAAGCTCTGCCTTGCCGGCCTGAAAGCCTTCCCATTGTTGGATATCTTGTGCGTGTATTATTCTTGAAACTAACTAAAAGAGGTCACTGTGACAGTTTTATTACCATATGTATGGTGAGAGCATGCTACCACCCTACTTGGTTTATATTGGTCTGTCCCGAAATGTGATACAACTTGATGACGTTTTCGTGGACGTTACACTTGCCTCCTACTGATTAGATCAGTCAAACACAATTATCTTGTTGGTCACTTAGTCTTTCAACTCTCTACATGTAAAATAGTCTTTTGAATAGTCATATTTCTGATAATCTCTTTAGGTGATGCGCAATCATTGCGTATATTACAATGAGTTGGAGACACGAGTGAGGCTTTCCAAACGGCGAGCTCGTGCTGGTGCAGCGGCTCAGGCACTTACACGGCTTGTTGTGACCCATCGGCCTCTCAGTGGGCCTGAGCACCGGATGCTGCGCCTCAGGGAGAAACAATTAGAACCACCTCAGGTATCTCACACATACATAAATATGGATCTTAATAACAAAACTGTCAAACAGGAAGTCGCTGAGTTTGCAAAAAATACGAAAGTAGACTATCCAAACACATTACTATACTGGCGTTGAAATTGGAAGGTGAAAGGAGAGATTGCACAGTGGATTAAAGAGATTCAGTAATTCCAACCTGAAATCTAGAGCCTAGCAACATTCATATCTTGAAATGCCTTGAAACTTCCAATTATATTAAGTTAAAATTATGTTTATTTACAAAGATTTTTCAAATTAATAATTTTCGCAGGAGGATGAGGAAGAAGAAGAAGACGAGGAGGAAGATGAAGAAGAAGAAAAGCAAGAACAGAGTGAACAAAAAGAGAGGTAACATTACCATGTATTACTAATATTATTTCTGATTTTCTGATATATTATTAGTTCTCATAGTTTCAGTAATTGTGACTAATAATGTGGTAGTAGACAGTACAGTTAATAATTATTTTTAAATGCTTGATTAATCATGTCATCATTTTGTGATATTTTTTAAATACTTTTTAGGTTTTAACTAATGACTACATTCTTACCTAATGCTAAATGATGAAATAGCCTGAAAACAATAAACACTCTAAACTCAAAGAAACTGGTTCTCAAATGGAGCACCCGAGAAACGCCACCCGTGTTTGTTGTTTCGTTTTGTTTTTCAAGTTTGGTGACAAATTTTTACCTTTATCTAGCTAAGGAGCTTAGAAAAAGCCCCACCATCGCACTATAGTTTCTTCATTGTGTTTTCTTTCACCGAAAGCTCCGGCTCAGTCACAAGGATACAAACGCAAGCCAGTCAATGCAGTGTTCGAACATGGTAACCCACTGGTTGTGTACATGATATTAATTACAGATCCCGTTCGAGGTCCAAGTCTGTCTCCAAATCACCTCAAGGTTCAGAGAAGTCGAAGGGATCAAACAGATCAAGAAGTAGATCTCACTCTGGATCGAGGAAGTCAAGGTCGCGTTCTGGATCCGCTCATTCGGGATCAGCAAGGTAGAAAAAAATATCAATACAAATTTAGTTCTATTATACTACTATTGTTTATAAAATGTTTGATTCTAGAAATAAAAACAGAGGATTTGAAATATATTGTTCAGGATTTTTCAAATACAGTTCACATGACTAAAGTTACAACTAAAGATAGGTCGGAATTTATATATGAAAACTCATACGCTAGACGTGGTAGTGAGTAATGTATTCCAAGCGGAAGTGTATAGTTAGGGGTCATTCGAGTATTACTTAAGCACTGATGGGAGAAGGGGTTTCCTTGATTTGCTTATTTTTGATGACAATGGTTGTGGCTTTGGATGGTGATTACGTCAGCAATATTTATTTACTGAATTAGTACAGATTTCAATTTTCTTAAGGACGCGCTCTCAAAAAAGGTCCATTTTCACTGTTTTCCGGTAAGAATTACAACAAAACTATTGAACTTTGGTAAACATAACAACTAACTACAGATACATTGAACCTTTACCAATGACGTATGGATGATGGTCTTTTAAAATTAATAGATTTTCATTTTAAAAAATCAATTCTCCGTAGTCCCCTCGCGCAAAACAACCTTCTTTTCGGCATCAAAATCTCAGTAAATTTACATTTTTCTTAATAGGAAAAAATATCTTCTTTTGCTTCATATAGTCAAGTTTAGTGCATCGAAATAATATTTAAGATATCTTTACCATATCTAAGAAAAATAATCAATAACTTTTAAACAAAATTTCACCACTTTTTCGGAGTTATGTAGATCTTAACACTTAGAGAATAAGGTGCAATTTATTTCCTTCATTTAGATTCGATTAACAAAACGACGTTGAACAAGAAATCACTCAGTTCATTCCGCGCTCGAGCGCCTTAGCGACTGGGTGTCTACGTCGCTTTAAACCGGGTTGCTTTAAAAAAATACATCGCTATACGTGTACTTATACACTTCACGAAACTTCTTGATAATTTTTAAAAGCTAACCAATTTTGAAGAGTTTATTTTATATTTAGGTTAGGTAGTGCTTATAAACTAGATGGTACTCACGACTTTGTCTCGGTTGTTAACTATATCATAATAATAATAACAACAATATATTTTATATACGTAGAATAACATGTAAAAAACTCGAGATAAAATATATTTTGATTACAAAATTTCTTTGTAAACAATGTTATTCATTTACTTCTCCTGCGCATACGCATCACACCACTTACACCACTTCACACATTGCTGAAATGCTTTTAAAAATCGTACTTTCTTAAAACAAACAAATCTTAATATGTTTTTAGATAAACATCCAGTGTTTAAAATGTCTGAAAAAATATCGATCTCTATAGGTTTCGCGTGATGCGCACACGACAACAGACCCCTATTACACATTTATATATAAAATCTATAATAAAACTGTAACAAGTCCAAATACGTACATTAAATATTTTTTGAAATTTTTAATTGGGATAGACTTTGTTATATTTATTATGTTGTAATTATTTGTTATCGGTATAGAAGCTAAAAAGAATATTTGTACAATTTTTGTCTGTCTATCTATCTGTCCCTCTGAACATGTATCACTCTAAAAGTACTGAACCAATTTTGACGAAACTTGACACAGGAATAACTAATATTACAAGATTGCGTCTAGGATACTGTCCCATAAAAGGCAAGGGGTTCTTTAGGATAACGGACGAAGGACAAATATTTGTATTCAATGAAATTCTTGATGGATTTTGGTTAATTTTCTTTGTGCTATATATAACAGACAGGTTAGGTAAACATTTAAGCCATAGTTCATATTTTTAACGTTTTGTATTCAGGGAATCCCTAGTACTACCAATCCGATTTTGAACTTTTTACAACGTTAGAAAGATAATATATATATATATTCAATAGATAGTCGATTTCTGGAAATTTGTCGTGTCGTGGGTTGTCATCGTGATTATGTCCATACTTTCTTTCGGAAATAGGCCTATGAACCTGTACTGGATCTCTTATACTCTCGGCCTAATAATACAATAAATAAACTACATTATCATACTAAACTCGTGAGTGCAAAGTTGATGTTTTAAGTGACTATGTGTACTAGGATACTGCTACCATGACACACCTCCTCATCTGGCCCTTGATCAATAAAACCTTGATGTGACACTATGTGACTAGATGCTTGATTATGACCTTGAAAAATGATAATTTGATCCCGCACTATGAGATAACATATAACAAAAGTGTAATGTTAATAATACAAAAAAACTATAATATTTTTTATAAAAGTATCAAAGTCGTTTATAGTGAGTAACGCGTCCCCCTGGTTATCAGTTGTCTCTGTGTGCGTGAGCTATGTACGTATATAGTATGACTCGATGCCGAAATTTAAGCGCGAAAATTGAGAGCGCGTCCTTAATAAATGTTTACGAAATTATGGGGGGAGGAGGGTTAAGATAGTTGCTTACTTTTGCTGACTAGGGGGAGGTAAGAAATTACAAAAATTCTGCTTACGTAATACTTGAATGGCCTCTTATGTCCACTATAATATTAAATTATGGATTTTCGCAAAGTCACGTCTTCTTCAATCAAATAACTCATACGTCAAAATACGTGACATCTTCATTTAGTTTCTTGTCTAACAAATATAACATGCATCTATCGTCCAAACTTTTTTTCAATACATTATGTTACTTGGATTACATTAACCACATGACACTGGCTGAATTGGAGAAAAGGACTGCAGGGAGCTAAATAAAATAAATAAAAAAGTATAATAGGTTACAAATGTGGCTAATGCTAGTTATAAAAATCATTAATATGTCCTCACTTACACATAACTTTTTAAAGCAGATTATAATTAAAAACAAAAAGGCACAGATAACAGAGAAATGGATTAATATTTAAGTCTGAATGAAATATTGTATAACGGGAAGATTACTTTAACCTTTACTTTTTTACAGATCCGGTTCAGAACGTTCGAGATCTAGATCCAAGTCTGGATCTCGGGCTTCATCTCGCGCTTCCTCTCGTGCTAGTTCTAAAAGTGGAAAGGGTTCTCGTGCCAGTTCCGGGAGTAGAGGTTCCAGAGCTAGCTCTAAAGGCAGTGGCAAGGTTAGACTTTTCAATCACTAATCATCTCCTTCTGTATCAGACATCACTCATTGCATATGAACGAATCCTTTCACATTACTAGATTTATAACATACCTTAAAAATAGTGTTGAAAACGATCGAGTTTTGCCTAAAGTATGTTTAATGTATCCATCGGGGGAGATATTATTGACCTGTGTACCATGCTATTGACTTTTTCCGGTATGTTACTAATGATTTTTTTTTCGAAATGTCTACGCTATTGACCCATCAAGGTCTTAACAGCTTCACCGGACTAGTAAGCCGAGCGCTTAAGGCACTCAGCCGATTTTATTATGGCAACCAGCTCAAGGGTGCACGGCACACCTCGGCTTGGCTGTTGCCTGTTGCATGCAAAATCGCGACCTATCTTAGCTAGCCTAGCTAACTATTCATATATGTATGAGTTGTTGAACCGTATATGTGTACCAAGCATACACGCCTCAACAACTCTTCCTTATATTTATTATCGGAAAATTGAGAGTTTTTTAGTTCGATAAGGGAAAAAAAAGTAAACCCTTCCACTTTCATGTATAAGCGTGTAGGCGTGCACGTGTGTGAGGGCGATCGTGTAGTGTTGTAGCGGTTATGTGTATTTGTGTGTCACCGTATCGTGCGTTACTAATGATCTCAAACGTCATTGGTTGAAGCTATCGGCTGTTTATTATTTATCCCGAAGCAAGACGCCATTGGTTGGAATTATCGGCTATTCATGTATCTTGATGCCCTAAAAGACGACCGAAGAGTAGATACTGGGCATTGTAGTCCGGTGAAGCTGATAAGGTCTTGCTAGTCCAATAGCATAGTCAGATCAAGAAAAAAAAATACTGGTCATCCTCGTTGAGACAGTTGGGCTAGAGCCACCTACGGATAATTCGTCGTAACTATATTCAGTGTTGTATTTCTCTAAAAGTTATAATTTTATTTGATTGTTCATGGTGAATTGGTCGATCAAATCATAACCATGACGTCACTATGGATGACGTAATACCTTTACATGGACGCTATTTTATCGCTGTCCCGACATGTACTATATAAATTATTTATATTTTCAAAAATAAAAGCACCTGTGAGACATAAGAGTAGTGGTAGAGCCAAGCTGAAGTAGTAGTGGTAGAGCCAAGCTGAAGCTATTATTGCTTTCAGCACGAATGGGTCGGCTCGTCCGGGGAAGCACCACCCTCTCACAGAAAACCGACGTGAAGTAACAGTGCTTGCATTGTTGCGTTTCGTTCGGTCAGTGAGAGAGCCGGAGACTCACTTACCCTCCCTTTCCCTTCCTGTCCCTCTGCCCTCCTCCCAAATACAGGCTGGCAACGCACTTGTGACTCCTCTGGTGTTGCAAGTGTCTATGGACGGTGGTGATCACTTAACATCAGGTGACCCATCTGTTCGTTTGCCTCCTATGATATAAAAAAAATATATATATATATATATATATTTTAACCCTCTTACTTTGAGTTCACGTAATTATTGGATTTTTACGTGCCATAGTTTTATTTTTTATATGTTTAAAAGTTTTTGTTTGTACAACTGTATTTAGCTATGACAATAAAAATCTTTCTTTCTTCTTTCATGTTCTTGGATTTCAATAGACACTCTCGTATATAAAAATTAGCGTGGGGTTTCTATTGATTTCCCCTTCCATTTTAATGAGATTTTTCTAGATCTTTTCCTATTTTGAGTTCAAATGATTATAATAAGCCTTCCTTATAACCTAGTTCATATATGTTTCTAGGGTTCAAAGGCCAGTTCAAGAGCTAGTTCTCGAGCTTCGTCACGTACAAGCAGAAGGTCGTCCAGGGCATCATCGCGTGCTTCACGTGCCTCATCGAAGGGGTCTGGGTCTAAAGCCTCGTCCAGGGCTAGTTCCAGAAGAAAGTCCAGGTCTGGAAGTGGATCTGAACGGAGTCGATCTGGTAGTGGGTCTAGACAGGTATGTGTAATGGCTTTTTGTTTGTAAGATGTAAAACGTTGATCTGGAGAGTAATTTATATTATACTACCTGATACTAGTGTGTGCCTTTTTCATTATTTTAACAAAATATTTTATATGTAGAAGAAAATTGAAAGAAATCTTGAATGCAAAAATATGTTTTGTTCAGAATTTTTTTTGTGCTTACAGAAATTGTAGTTTCTTAAATTTTTATATGAAATGAAGATATTTTGTTTTTTTTTTAGATAATGACCAAGTTCCTAAGAAATGTAACTAAAATCTGTCCACTGGTTTTGCATAATGTGCAAACAACGGCAGACCTCTAAAATTTTATTTATATAGATTTAAAAAATATACACTTTATTTTCACGTGTTTAATTAATAAACAGTTATATATCAATGTACTGTTATGGAATAGTAACATAAAAGACATTGACCAATTCTAATCTTTTTTAGTTAATTAACTTGTTACTAGTATTCAAAACTTTAGAATAAAAATTAGTCTTACAGTATCATACAATATATACATGTGAAACTAATATGCTAAATATGACTTTACAATTCTAACGTCACATTTTCAGGGTTCCCGTAGTGGCTCTGCATCAAGTGCTTCCTCACGTCGGAGTGGTTCAGATTGACGAACTTAAATATAGTTCCCATCACCGGTCATTAGTACAAAATATGAGTAATCAACAGTTCAGGATGAGCATTAACACGAATTAATGTTTTAAAGGAATTTCAGTTTTGGCCAATTTCTGTAGAAGAACTTTCTCGAAAGTAGCGCTAAAGTGTCTTGTCATATTTTCAATTTTCTAACAAGATGGTGGCTCTCTTGTTAGAACTTTCCATGGAGTTTTTACGGCATCTCAGAATTCATATTCCGTGGTATTATTATTACTCATCCACTTCACCTGTGCACAATAACCTAATTATATTACGTAAAACACCACGAATATTATAAAATATAGAGCCAAATAACACAAGATTATAAATAAAAAATTTAAAGTCCAACAAATCCAAAAATACACTCCTGTATGTTGTTTCTTGGATTGGTTGTATTGGCAGTTTATGAGTAAATCTCCTAAATAGCAAGGAATCTCAACTCGATCAGGGAATATTCATTTAACAACATATTTTATTTATTCAGCCGAAATCGAAATTAGATAGTAACCGAAAATTCGGTTTTGGTTTCATCTAAAAAATTGTGCTTTGGTCGGACATTAATATAATCTTATTCTGAAAATGTATGTATTAACCGGCCAAGTTAAGATTGTGCTTATGACTCGTGACGGTATCTACTTTTATAATATGGAGAGAATATAATTGTAAAATTTATTTTTAATAAAATATGGAAACAATTGTTTTTTTTTTTTTAATAAAAACCTAATAGTATCATTCGGTTTTCTTCGTATCTGATGTCTCTTAATGTCCACATTCATCAAGTTTTGTTTATTAGGAGGGTATTACGTATTTATAGGTCTTAAAGTTTCTGATTTACGATTCATTTTTACTACGTTGCGTTATCTGGTTAATAAATTAATAAAGAGGAAATAACATTCTAGAGATAAATCAAATCAAAAATGTTTTATTACAGATAAGTCCATACATTATTATTAAAAAATCCGGTACAGTTTAGTAGTCTTCTTCGTTTAAAACGGCAACATGCGGGCGCAAATAAAAATAATTGACATTAATAGTTGCGATTGCGCTAGACAATTAAATCTCTTTATATTCAGATCGAGTTATCTACAAACAAATTACATGTAAACTGCACAGAATGGTCAAAATTATGCAATAACACTAAACGTCATTAATTAAAAAAAGCATTATATCATTATAAATATATTTATTTGTGCACAGTTTTCATTAGATTTCATTAAAACAAATATTAGTTTGTTTTTCTTTACATTATTATATTATTATCTACGAATGAAATATAAAAAAAAGTATTGAGAAAATGAGCCAATGAGAGAAATTAATAATCATATATGATAAAAAGTATAGGAAAATCATGAACTTTTTTATACATTACAAATTTTATTATTTGACAATCTCATCCCATGTAAATTATAATATGACAATGTAACCCAATATGGTAAACATGCTAAACCTAGTAAAACCTGGTTCTTAGAGCGGCTAAATACACGAAAAGGTGCTTGGTCACAGATTTTTAGCTCGAGGGTTGCAGCTAACCAACTAATTTAGAAAAAGTTCTATGAAAATTTATTAGTATTTAAAAGACGAAATACATGTTATGTACGTAGTCATTTATAAGTAAACTTATTAGAGAATTATATAAAAAAAAAACTATTTTTTTCTTCTATAAAAAATGTCATTAAATACATATTATCCATATTACAATTAGTAAATTACATTTATGTATTGGTCATCCAAAAATAGTGGTCTTTCACATTGCACGTCATACAGCTATTAAATAATTAGTATTATTAATAACAACAATAGTATAAAATGCTTTATAATTTCATATAAATTACTACACGATTATATGATACATTAATTTATTAAATTGTAATTATTAAAACTACGTTAGTGTTATAGTTTAAAAACAACGGTATATAATTGTTGCGTTAGAAAAATATATGATTCACTGTATGATTACAACCAGTATATGAAATTGTTACAAGGCAACAAAAAAATGCTCATTGTGTTTAGGAACTAAACTTTCGAGTAATGACGTCAGACTTCTAGAATTTTCCACCCTCCTTTGTTGTACGGAATGTACAAAGCGCGTCTCGGTACGTCTGAGTAGAGTTATATCGTATACAGAATGAATATGAAAAGAGAAAGGAGATCTATAGTCGATCTATGACTACAGACAGCATTATATGGTGTAAGTGTGGTTGTAGAGCAGATATTATGTAGATTTTGTTCAAAATCATTAATATTTAAAATATCAATATTGATATTGAAAAGTCCAAAATAAATTACTTCTGACACAAGCAGCATTTGTTTTACCCACGGTGTAACAATATATTAGAAAGGTTACTGCCTATAGATAACGGTTTTGCAATATAAGGATTATAGACTAATTTTGGTTTACAATTGAAAAAATGTTCTCTCAAATGCACGAAATAACGGTTCTACACATAATGGCGTCAATATACCAAAAAGGTATGGCCTAAAGTTAGCTTCCTTACCCACTTCGTACTATATTGCTGTCCAATTTCACACAAGACATCGAACTGCTAAAGAAAAATAATGTCAAAATTATGCTAAATGTTGGAAATTGATAGTAGTAATCAAATTAGTCTAATTGAAGGCCGCTATTACCGTTCCATCTCATTGTAAATCCATTATTTTTAACTATCATTTCAAATTTACTTGTATAAATACATTTTTTTAATTTCATTTCTTTTTCGTCAACACAAATTATACAAAAATATTCACTCTATCAAAATAATAATATACATTCCAATGCAGTTAATTTGGCATCCATTTGGAACAGCAGATTGTTGTCAATCTTTATCAATACAAATTATATAAAATTATTCAACCTGTCAAAGTAATAATTCAAATTCCAATGCAGTCAATTTGGCATCCATTTGCAACAGCAAATTGTTGTCAATCTTTGTCAAC
>JACEII010000016.1:2710495-2762035 GCA_014332785.1 Antheraea mylitta
ATTTGGCATCCATTTGCAACAGCAAATTGTTGTCAATCTTTGTCAACGTAAATTATGTAAAAATACTCGATTTGGCAAAATAATAATTTACATTCCAATGCAGTCAATTTGGCATCCATTTGCAACAGCAAATTGTTGTCTATCTTTGTCAACGCAAATTATGTAAAAATACTCGACTTGTTATAGTAACAATACCATACCAAATTGATAGTAAGTTTTAAAGTTTGCAGTCAAAGTGTAAATAATATTTACATAGTAAATGATGTATATCCCATCCTAATTGTTCGAATACATAATATACATAGCCGGTAATCCTTACCTTTAATCTTAATAAAATTACAGTTACAGTATACTGTTTTCATTTGTTTTATAAACAAAAAAAAAGTGCAACTTCACGTTTAAAAATTCCATAGAATAGTACTTTGTAACAAAATAGAATCGATTAATTTAAATAAACACTATTATTTTATTTTATTAGTGTTGCCATATATTATAAATTCCAATATTTCTGTAATATTATCTTATAAAATAATCACATGTTTTTAAGTCATATTTTTTTTAGTTTATTAAGAGTCTGAAGTTACTAATAGAACTCTGGTTAGTTAAAATTGTTCCTGAGTAAAAAAAGTCTGTATTTAGTAATTATCACAGACCGGATATTGTGATTATTAAATGTAATAAAAAACAATTCTTATGGTCTAGTTAGTTCTTCTGCGACTATATCCATGTAATATTTAGTAAACACAGCCTTGTTGTGCATCACGTAACGCAGTAGAGTACCAGATATGGATGTCAGTTCATTCGATAGGGCCGAAAGACCAATTGGCATCTGTCGTGTTCCTCCGGCACAGACCAATACTATTTTCAGGAATTCTAGTACTCTCTGACCTGAAAGTCCCATATGAACACTTGTGTAGACACACCTTTGAAAATGTTTTTTTTTTTCGAAATGACTACGCTATTTACCAATAACAGCTTCACCAGACTATAAATATCTCTGTTATGTCTAGCTTAGTCTTATGTTAAAAAAAATATATAATTTTATTCCACTTTAGAATTTTATAAGTCCCATATGAACACTTGTGTAGACACACCTTTGAAAATATGTTTTTTTTTTTTTCGAAATGACTACGCTATTGACCAATAACAGCTTCACCAGACTACAAATATCTCTGTTATGTCTAGCTTAGTCTTATGTTAAAAAAAAAATATAATTTTATTCCACTTTAGAATTTTATTATCATCGCAAATATAGTAGTTTCAATTTCAAGTTAGCTAAAGCTGTTTACATTTATGTATAAACTACATTAAGTAATGCTAATCGTATTTTGTTAGGTGGTAAAGCCACACTGAAGCTATCACTGCCTTCAGCATGAATGGGTCGGCTCGCCCGAGGTAGTACCACCCTCTCAAAACCGACGTGAAGTAACAGTTTTTTTTTATTGTACCACGACAAAGTGGCTGCACTATACCTGATGGTAAGCATAGTACAATCCAAAAACAGTGGCGACCACCGAAAGATAGATCATCCATCGTCGGTCGCCGCTGTCCTGCCGGCCATAATGACGAAAATCACCTGGTACTGGATATGCACAGGCTGATCCCGAAACGCGACGCGCAAAAGCGAGTCACTATGACGGGCTTTTTCGCCATGTACATGGTGGTTGCGACCCAGTCGGGCTGTAAAAATCTACCACCCCACTATCACCATTGCCTCGTTCGTTGATCAGCAGGGTGCACCACGTGCAGGTGAGGTTGGCTTGGGTGTCTCAAGTCTTAAGATGTTACTCGACACCCCTTAAGTATTACATACCCCTAGTATTGTTGCGTTTCGCTTGGTCAGTGAGAGCGCCCGGGACCCACCTCTCCACACCTTCCCCTCTCTTCCTTTCCTCCCCCCCTTCACCCCAAACACAGGCTTTCAACGTACTTGCGACACCCTGGTGTTGCTAGTGTCTATGGACGGTGGTGATCACTTAACATCAGCTGACCCATCTGTTAGATTACCTCCTATGATTTAAAAAAAATACATTTATATGTATATACTATATCGCCCTTCTAAACGTCCAGGAAAGATACATTCTATTGATGTTTTATTATTAATTTACTTATAATAATATCCACAATATCTGTATTAAATCTTGGATAAGATAGAAAAAATCCTAACAAGCACTTCTGAGCATGACTTAAATGGAATGGAAATATTTTGTTTTTTTTTTTTTTTTTTGATTTAGTTAAAAATATTATACCTTTTTTAAATAACTGTATGAACATAAGTTTAATCTCAATTATCACTGCCAATTATAAACAAATTCAATTACTTACGAATGATTTCCCGGACTCTGTGTTCGGGATCACTCAACGATACGATTTGTGTTCTGATCAGTTCCTTTGTTTCGGAACTGAGTAGTGGTTGGTTTAGATTCTCCAAAAACTGGTCAGTCACAAGTATCACTTCCTCGGCAACAGATGGCAGCACTGACCTTAACTCGCTGAGAACAAAAATGCCACCTTTTTTTTAATTTGAAGCACCAACAATATTAACACAAGGATAGTCCATAACATGCATTCTTAAAAAATATACTATATAGAAATACAAATTAATTATAGGTGTTCACAACGTATTATGTGCATAGAGCAAAAAACTTAAAAAAAAAAAAAAAAAACACCAACTTAAAATTCTAATTTTCTTTTTCATTTATTTGATAAAACAATAGGGAAACATAACTGATTGAGTAATTAGATTTCAATAATAGTTGACCTTCATCCATTATACATTTTTTAATATTTTAATATTTGTAACAAAAAAAAAAAACAAACAAAATATACAAAGGTTTATTTATTTGGAAGCTAGCTCTGCTCATGACTTCGTCCGCTTGGAACTCGATATATAAAACAGTGCCTAATAAGGTCATGTATTAAGTATAATTACTATGTACTTTTCAAGGTCTTACTATATCTAATCTAATACCTTTAAATCAATTCTTGTATATTTTTATATATTCAGGATCTCGCAAACAGCGTCAGCGATTTCCATGAAACTTAGTAAGTTGGTGGTTTCTGGGACGATAAACTGATCAAGATTTCATTCATAGAAAACTTTTTAACTGAGTTTTCAGGCAATGAAAAATATAGCTAGAATATAAAGATAAATTTCGCGCCACTATCATAGTAAAAATAGTTCAGATGGTAATCAGCTGCTTCGAAAATTTGTCTAACCTCAGTTCGAATCTGAGTGACAGCAAAAGAGATACTTTCTTAAAATATTTTTTTTTTTTTTTTTGGTAAAAAAAAAATGCTAATTTTGTGAGGCAAACCTAACAGTTTGTTTTAATGTAAAAATGTTTTTTAAAGAACCAAACTAGGGTCGGTTGTCTAGGTACTATATTTATTATATATATAGATTATAAGTAAGGTACATACATATCGTTGGAAGCGTCATCGATGATGATGGTGATTTTTTCTTTGAGCGTCTGCTTGTGTTTCGTCGCTGTCGTATCTGTCCCACAAGTGGGACTGGCGAGCAACAGTGACGCGACACATATAAGACGGTAAACCTGCGTCCCAAGTTCCAAGAACCGAGGCGCGTCGAGACTCACCGTCTGTAATATAATCATTACATATTATAAAACAAAGTCATCTGCCACGTCTGTCTTGGGATAAATTCAAAAATTACTAAACAGATTTTCATGTCGTTTTCACCAGTACGTATAACGATTCACGACGAAAGTTTATATATGTAATTTATCTAGGATTTTTCAATCATCAGAGCGAGATAACGTATGGACCGCTAGTATAGTGTTAAAAAAATAAATTATGTTTATTAACTATGTATGAAATTAATATGTTATGGCATCAAATAATGTAGTTTTCAACACACTTTTTCGTAAAGTAGTTCATATTACACCCCTTGACAATGCAGTGCATAAAACACAAATGTGTTTTTGTGACAAAATATTTCACATCATTGATTTTTTCAACAAATTGATTTTCATTTGTGCTATAAAGAATACAATGTTAAGTTTATTACATTTTTATTATTTGGCTGTTTGAAAGGTTCTGTCAGTGCCTCATACGGCCTCCGAAAAGAAATCTGTGCGACATTTTTTAAAGACAATGCATAATGCAATCATTATGCAATTATAATATCCATAATTTTGAATTACTTTCCTAATTTCTTAAAACAATAATAACTTTATGTTACTCGTAAATGAAGATATTCTGTTATTTTCTTTATATAAGAACTTTTTGTGTTTATCACGAATAGACAGACAGATGTGGTAGAGGACTTCGTTTTATAATATGTAGTGATAATATATGTAGTTTATTAAAAAATCAAATAGAGAATTGATTGTCTCTCACCTCTGGGTACTCTTTAGAACCGTCCCACTCCAATAATTCGAGGTATGCCTTCGCTAATGTCTGTGCCGTGACATTTCTTATGATAATTTGATCCGTGACTGGGATGCTGAGTCCGGTTTTGTCGATATGACGTTTTAACCATTCCTTAGTGTACTGCAGTCCATCTGTAATAACATGAAATTTTATAATAGTATATGATATTTTACCATATATAACTCTGTAGTATAATATTCACATAACATTATTAACAATAACTATGAATGGGTATTCCGGAAAAGCTGTTAAGGTCATGCTAGGCCAATGTCAGCTCAAAAGAAAACCTATAAATGCTAATGTGAGTTTGTATGGTACGCTCACAAGCCCTAACCAGTTAACAATATTAATTTGCATACGCATTAACAAGTTTTCAACAAAATAGGAACTAAAAACAAAAACACGTAAAAAATATTTACAAATTACACAGAAAAAATACACTGTTTTGAAATAGGAAAGTATTCTTTGTTAATTAGCATTTGCAAGAACCCCTTTACAGGTGTAGGTCTCCTCCAAATGTATGTAGTATTATAATAATGTATGTAGTAACAGGTGTACGGAGAAAGATCTAAGGTACTTTTCATCCAGAAAGAAAGTAATGTTAAACGTACTTTGACGCGAGCGAAGCGGTGGGCATAAGCTAGTTAACCATAAATTATACGGTAAATTGTCATTTTTTTTTTCTGACAACTAATTGACGTCAAAGTCACTCTTGTCAATTCGATAATACTAGGTGATATTGGTTAGTTTATCTTTTTTAAAAGATGTTTCATATATGAATAAATAGTTGTAATTGTTACAAATAGTTAATTGATGGCACTTTATAAGTTATAGTAAAAGGCACTCCACACTTTATTACAATGAAATGAACTATAACGATGTTATTACTAAAAAAGTTAGATACGTATTGAATATTTGCTTTAAAAAGGTTTCGTATTAAATGCACTGCGTTCGGCCGAGGCCAGTTCGCGTTATCTTTTTTTCGCAAGTCTAACCTAACCAGAGCGAGACAAAAAAAAAACAAGTAAGCGGACATTCAGCGAGCGCAGTGCATTTAAAACGTAACCCCTTTTAAAGCAAGTATTCAATACGTATTTAAGATTTTTGTAATAACACCGTAAGTATCCATACTCTACATTCAAAAATTATTTTCTACTTTTTATGGCCTTTAAATAAAAAACAGTGTTTTTAAAGTTTTTTTAGTGTTTTACGTAGTAAGTTGAAGATTTAACTTTTTGGTAATTAATTAATGAGACAAATTATTAAATTATTGTATTGTCATCGATACTTGATAATTGTGTCATATTTCATTTTCTTCTGACATTTTGACGTTGACGAAAATAACGCTCAAAAATGTCATTACACACAGATACGATACAGATACAGTGCTAATAAAAGCGTGTTATCAATCCATTCAAAAATCACGTAGAAATATCGACATTTTGCTTGATAACTCACCTTCAGTCACTTTGAGCATCTCATCGAACTTGTTTCTCTCATACTGTACACTTTCTTGTTGTACATGAGGACGTATCATCGCAATCAGAGTATTTGCTAAGTCCAGTTTCAATACTTCTAGTGTCTCCAAGATAGCACGGAATACATCCACCTTGAATAGTTGGATTAATACCATAATTCATCATAATTAAGAATATCATAATTCACACATCAGCAATTTTTATAAAAGGCAATTAAGAGCTATACATAGATAATGAATTAGGTTGTTATTTACATCACTGCTACAACACTACACGATCACCCCCACACACGTGCACGCCTACACATGGAAGTGGAAGGGTTTTATTTTTTTCCCTTATCGAACTGGAAAACCTCTAATTTTCCCATAAGAAATATATGGAGGGGTTGTTGAGGCATGTATGCTTGGTACACATATGCGTCTCAACAACTCAAACATATATGAATAGTTAGCTAGGGTAGTTAAGATAGGTCGCGAGTTTGCATGTAACAGGCAACAGCCAAGCCGAGGTGTGCCGTGCACCCTTGAGCTAGTTGCCTAAATAAAATCGGCTGAGTGCCTTAAGCGCTCGCCTTAGTAGTTCGGTGAAGCTGTTAAGACATTGCTAGGTCAATAGCGTAGTCAGTTCGAAAAAAAAAATTTGGCTGTTGTATAATTTATTTATTATAGGGTCGTCAACATGCCAATACACTAGTAAATATATAAAAAATAGGACTATTGTGATACATTATAGATGTAGTCATATTTAGAGACAACCACGGCATGCCCCAACAATAAATTAAATATTAATAAAACTAAATAATAATAAGATATCAAAAGCCTTTTGTGAAGTTGTAGGGAGTAGTATCTGGATCTACTAACCCGATTTGGGAAACTCTTTTACCAATAGAAAGCCATGCTGTTTTAGACTGTCAAAGGCTATATATTAACCGGAAAAATTAAAAGAACTTTTTGTGGTAGTCCAATTTACAAAGTAAGTCTGAGATAAAACTGTCGAACGGAAATGTATCTTAAGAACGCAGCCTTAATGATGAGATATACATGATTGAGTTCTAAAGAAGCAATAGTTTGGTGAAGCTGTAAAGACCTTTCCAGGTCAACAGCGTTTTCATTTGGAAAAAAAAAGTTCTAAAGAAAAGTTGTAGAGCTTTATAATGTTTATTACCGTCCAACGAAGTGGGCATGAGTCAGCTAGTCAAAAATAAAATGGGGTATGTTATTTTAAACTATGGTTGGCAAAGCTAGCTAGTTATAACTGATTTGTAAAATTGTCTTATATTATTCTCACAAAAGATGAGCCTTTTAACAATTCCGTATATAATATTTATCATAAAAACCACTCACAGTATCTGTCAATGTGGTTATATTTTGTATCATCTCATCCCTGGCAGGGGCAGCCATTTTTGCCATAAGGTCTATAACAAACTTAGCATACTTGTGAAAGTCAAGGCTGTTGTTCTCTGCTTGCTGTTTTATAAAATCTGTATCTAGCACCTCTTCAATCATTTCACGGATGCGTATGTGACGAGGTAGAAGAATTGAGAAGAGACCCTGAAAGCATCATTCATTTACTTGGTAATGTAATAAAATATAAGAAAAGTGATATTTGTAAAGGATTATCATTGGCCTTTCCGTCTCCTTTCTATTCTATATTTAGCAATCAGTCTTCTTTCTTCTTTAGTACAATATTACTGCCATTGTCAAGTGAATAAGTAATGATATAACAAGTTTCTTGATATCATTTCAATGAACTAACAAGATGGTGACCATCTTGTCAGAACTTTCCAAGTAGTTTTTGTGGCAACTCAGAATCCATGGTATTATTTTCGATTCACTTCACTTGTGCACAATAACCAAACTATATTATGTAAAGCACCACCAACACTACAAAATATAGAGCCAAATAACACAAGATTATGGATAAAATATAAAGACAACTACTATATGGCATCCCATGATCCCGCCAAAAACTCCTTGGGCTTTCCGTAATGGTCATAAAGTAAATATGGCATCATTAACGTAATAAGCATGTTTTTTTTAAATTTTATTATAGGTTTTAGTGTTTGACCACAATGAAATCTGATGGTAAATGTCAATGTTGTTTGAGATAGTAACCATGCTAAGCCTAGAGGGTGGGCTTCCAAGTAAGACTACCGGGACACATCAACAGATGTTTGACAACAGGTTCTCAACTCGAGTGTGGTAGTATACTATGGTTTCATTACAATATTTTATTTCACCGAAATCTCTAAGTGTACGACCCGAGTGCACTTGCGTCTGGCGGAGTGCATATGTTTGAAACGAACGCCGGACGCGGCGTAACGCTCAATGCTCGATTGTAGCGTCCACTCTGGTCCTATACTAATTCAATTGATCGGAATCAGGTCTATGATATCCTATCATCAATTGGGTGTCCAAACATGCTATTAATCAAGCCATCACCACTTCTGCATGTACCATGGAGACAATGTTTAAAAATACTTTTAATTTATCACTATATGTCTACTAAACATACCAACAATCGTTCCAAGATTGAATTTGCAGGCATAATCTGTCTATCTATCATCAGATTATTTCTAGACATTTAAAACATTTCTATAAGTGGCTATAATCTTGCCACAACTAGGGCTTTATTGTGGGAGTGCATGGGAGCATGCTTGCCTTTAAAGGGAAATTCGAAAATATCGAAAAAATGCCATAAATGAGTTTGAAAAAAAATAAAATCTATTGTTAATCATTAAATTTTTACATTGTATTAATATGTCAAAGTTATCCAAATACAAAATCTAATCTAACTTTCTTGAACAGTTACTCGCACAGACCACTGTGTAGACCACTGCAGTAGAGGTTGTAAGAGGTTGTAAAAAGTAACTATGGACTTATAATTTTCGAAGATTAGTGTGCCCCAAAAAAGAAGTGCACAAAAAAGTTCTGGCCACAATTATATACAAAACTTACTTGTTTCACATCCTCCAGTAACACAAGAGCTTGTTTATATTCAGGAGGATCAGAGTTCAATTGTTCTCTTAGTATATCAAAATACGCTTTGTGCATTGTTTCCTTCACAAGTTTCTGGTAACTGAAATACAAGTTAAACTAAACGTTTGTGAAATGCCTAATCATCATGCAAAGTTTGCGTTAACTACATTTGCATGTATTATTTGAAACAATTATACCAAACTGTCTAATAATTTTGTCAAATAAGGCTAACGTTTCTTGACAAAAACTACAATTATTACTAATATATATTTTATCCATCAGGTAAATAATGCATTCTATTATTAGGTGTTATAATAATAAGCATCTCTAAGAGCAGGGAAGCAAACTCTTTGCGGGAGGGGGCTATAGTGAGGTGGATGCAGGACCTGGCGGACGCGCGCTTCGGGAGGCACACCGTCGACGCCGTCCGCCCGGTCCTGCGGGAGTGGATTGGGAGGAGATGGGGCTCCCTGTCGTTCAGGCTGGTGCAGGTGCTGACCGGACACGGTTGTTTTGGGTGGTACCTGCACCGGATCGCTCGCTGAGTCTCTCTCTCTGAGTGTGCTGCGTGGGAGGTGGAGCGCCGCATTCTGGCGACGGTGGTAGGAGCGGATTTATCGCTGCCGAGCGTGGTCTCGTCCATGCTCGGCAGCGAGCAGGCGTGGCGAGCAGTGGCCTCCTTTTGTGAGGAAGTCATCTCGCAAAAGGAGGCGGCGGAGAGGGCCCGCGAGGCGGACCCCCTGAGTGGCTGTCTTCGCCGACGGGGGACCGGCAGGAGGAGGCGGCGATTTTCTCAACTTCTCCTGCACCCATCGGACCTGAGGGGATGTAGTTGGGGGGCTCATCCCTTCATTGCACAGGTCCGGCGGACGAGGGGGGGCAGCTGGCGTGTACCCAGCTGCCTCTCTATAGGGAGGAGCCCGGCGGCAACCTTCCGCCGGGTGGACCGTTGGGGCGGCTTTTCAAGGGGAATAGCAGAGAACGATCCCTTGCCGCCCCAACGTCACGGTCTGTCGGTACACCGTGGGGTTTTAGTCCGTGCGAGCCGGACATAACCCATCCTCTCCCCCGGGAGGGTGGGCATCCATAAGGGATTTCCCCACGTAAAAAAAAAAAAAAAGGGAAGCAAACTCTACATATAATCAAAAAAGTATATTGAATAAATAAGTTAAAGTCTGGAAACAAAATTTCATTAAAAGACATTAAATTACTTCATATATTTCAATTACATTATTACATACAATGATAATAAACTAACAATCAACCTCAATGTAGCTTTGTATGATTTAGAGATATTTTAGAAACAAATCAGTAGTTTCTAACATTTACTTGTACATACATACATAGCCGGTAGTCCGGTGAAGCTGTTAAGACCTTGCTGGGTCAATAGCGTAGACATTTCGAAAAAAAAAAAAAAAAGACATACATAGTCTAAAACTCTCCTACCATGCCTGTCTGTCTATTAGCTATAATCTCAAAAACTATTGAATTGATTTTCATGCAGTTTTCACCATTAAATAAAGTGAATTCTGAAGAAGATTTTGGTGTATACTTTGTCAAGATATTTTTCATTGTCAGGTCAATGATGTTCCTGCCTATTAGTACAAACTACTGTTTCTTAATAATATATTGTGAATATACATAAAAATATCATAAACTAATAATGATCTATATTATTTGATTAATTTTAAGTATACCTATTGTCAGGAGGTTCAAAAGGTTCAAGTTTGAAGTCTTTGTCAACAGCTATTTCATGTGCCAGAGCCATGTTCTGCATTCCATGTGCCGCTTTCATGATGTCCTCCATAGTGACAAAGGTAGGTGGTGATGCCCCTGTGATTGTGGAGCCTCGCACTCTGAACTGTATCGGTTCACTTGCATAATAACTGCGGTCACTGTTAAAAAAACAAGTTTTTTTAATAACACTTTTTATTACTTCTAATTATGAATATAATGCTAGTTACTTAAGATATGTGTGCTATTTGAATTTCATTATGAAATAATGAACTTTATTTATTATAGAACAAAGAAAACTTTAGAGGATGATTTATGTGAACTGAAAGACATGTTCCATACATATACACAAACAAAATCATCAAGAAAATAAGACACAATTCACTCAATATGTGCTTTGTTTAATAAACATAAATTATTGGCTGGTCACAAAAAGCAATTGTTTCTTTTCATTTTGTCAGTGTTCAGTTTTTTGTGCCACCATTTCACAAATAACAAACTTTTTAAAAAGTTTTTATTCTTTACAAATTAATAAAAATCTTTTGTTTCATAGCAAACAAAGATATGCTGATAAAGAGATATTGTGAATTGTTTATATGAAAAAAATATTTTAATTAAGAATAAAATAATAATAATTAATTGCAATACTACCTTGATCTAAATTTTAAGATAAATGTCATTGTTTTTTTATATTCAATAAAAAATTACGAAATCATATTCGAATGTTGCATTTTTTTAATTCAACTTTTAGTATTTTTTACGATTTTACATACGAATAAATAGATTAACATATGGACAAAAATAAATTTACCTGGAACCAGTAGGAACAGGACGCGATTGAGCTCTATTATTGTCTTTATTAGACTCCTGTGATTCAGAACTACCAGGTGCATCACGTTCACTCATTGTAAAAGCTTAATAAAAACTGAACCTTTATTTGCAAATGTGGAAGTAAAGATTATATCCTCATCCCATATAAGGCAGATTACTCAAAGGCACAACTTCAAAAACCTCGAATCATTGCAAAATCAGCTACTTGAGTCATAACTTGTTACGAACATTAAACACGACATAACCTTATTCTCAAAACAAAGAACATATTTATTAATTAATTATTATATGTCAATTATAGAAAAGTTTATACTCAGCGTATATTAGTATTTTAAGTTATGAATATATTTACATCTATTTTATTTCTTACAAACAAAAATTCTAAAATTAGTTCACTTGTCAATTTAGCTGTCATATGTCAAAATTGTTTTTTTTTTTAACACAAATTTGGATATAGAAACATCAATTATACAGCCAACTCAAAGAAGTGATAAAAATGAATTGAAGTATATAGCATTGTACATTACAGTGTAATAAACGAAAAATAATAATAACAACAAATGTGTTGTTGTATATATGTACCTCAGAATACTAATAATACCATCTTGTATAGTTTTTAATTTATTCAGGCACTACACGCTATGTAGTGCTGTTTATTAGTATTATAGAGATATGATGATACTTTCCTAAATATGCGCACTGATTTACAAATAGGTACTGTCAACAATAAAATTACAAGAAAAAAGGCGATTAAAAATATCATAACTGTCAAAGTATAAGTATCAGGCAGGACAATAAAACATATCATAGTTTTTGGCGGGATTTTAGTGTATCATGTAGTGGAAAATCCACATATTTTAATTATAATCTTGTGTTTTTTGACTCTATATATTGTAAATTTGGTGATATTTTACGTAATATAGTTAGTTAATTGTGCATAGTGAAGTGAATGAAAAATAATACCACGGAGCATAAAATTCTGAGATGCCACAAAAACTCCCTGGAAGGTTCTAACAAGGGATCCACCATCTTGTTAGAATATTGAAATAATCACACGACGTTAGTAATGTTACTGACTACACGACAATGGCAGTAATAATTTGAAAGATTGGTTGCCAAAAATAAAGATAAAAAGAAATTTAACGTGTGTATCATTAATATGATTTATAACTACTTCCTAATCATATATTATAGGTAGGTAGTATTTTCATCCTTCGTATTAAAAAGTATTCTTTTTTTCGAACTGACTACGCTATTGACCTAGGAAGGTCTTAACAGCTTCACCAGACTACTAAGGCGAGCGTTTGCGGCACTCAGTCGATTTCATATGGGCAACTAGCTCAAGGGTGCACGGCACATCTCGGCTTGGGCTGTTGCCTGATACATGCAATTCGCGACCTATCTGAGCTAACCTAAGCTAAGCTACATATTTATACTTATATGAGTTATTGAAACATATATGTGTACCAAGCATACATACCTCGACAACTCTTATATGTATTTTGTGTCGGACAATTTTTCTAAACTAATTCAGTTTGATAAGGGAAAAATAAAACCCTTCCACTTTCATGTGTAAGCATGCGTGCGTGCGCGTGTGTGGAGGTGATATGTCTAATGTTGTCTCAGGGGCCTAATCTGGTTAAAAAGTATTCACAGTTGTTTACACATATGCCATAATATATGTGAACGAAGCAGCTGTCGTATCGATTCGGTCTTGATACGTATCGGTCAATGACTGAAGGTCTACTGTTAATTGTTACATATAGATTTATACAAATATTAAATTTTGTGTATTTTGGTGTTATTATGGTCATAATATGCTAGCAGAACTGTTATTTAATCATTCCGCACGATTTCAAATATTGAGAAATAACACAGTTCTGCATTATTTAAGTTTAAATATATTGATGTGAAACACATATTGGTTCGTTTCGGTAGTAAACTGGACGGATACTGTCACGGCAAACGGTGTGACGCTCTATTCTGGCATTAGGCTCCCTCTACGACACAATTTTCGACTCTTTTGTGTATGTGTTCAGGTATATCATACACTCCGTTGCTATTCTATATTACAATTTACTTGATACGTTTTTAATAATTGATTCTAATATTAAAAGTTTCACATTTGCTAGGCCTCCCGTGACAAGCGACTATGTTTTTTGGTTTGTGTATAGATTTTTACCAATTCTTATGGAGGCAGTCCATAATTTTGTTTTTTGAAATTGGTCCATACAGAGTACAACGAATTAGTATTCTACACAATCACCACAACCACTCAATTCATTCAGATATAGGGCGTATATGCATGGTGTAAATGCTATGGATGTGCCGCTGCTTCAATTGCAAGGAGTATTATGTTACCTTCTCGGATACCGCGATCAGAAAATTACAAGCAATTTTGTGAAAAACGATCTCGCACGAATCTAGGTCATCTCTCCTCATTAAATGGATTAATGAGACTGTATATTGTTGCATCTAATAGTACCAAAATAAGACTTATATTTTCTTCGAAACCATTTCGACTATTACGAAATCATATGCTTTTGACGAATTAACAATGAAACTGATTATGCTTTTCATTATACAATTGTTCAGTTTTGTGAATATTTTCTAACAATTTAATATTATATGATTCTTCGGTTCTTTCAATCATTTATACTTAATTATTTTACTTCATATTTTAATTTTTAACTTCTTAATTATGTAAATTATATTATCCACTAATAATTGTTGTATATGTATGCCGTTGCGGCCTCTAAATAGGGTCATATCTATCAAAAATGTTGAACATTACGAAGACTTGACTGTATTTTAAGAACAGTGTATTCTACTCTGTTGGTAGCATAAATAAATCTATACTAATATTATAAAATGGTAAAGTTTGTGAGTTTGTGACGTTGTGGCGTTGTAGGGGGCATCTCAGGAACTACTGGTCCGATTTGAATAATTATTTCAATGTTCTATAGCTAATTTATCGAGAATGGTTATAGGAATGGTTATAACATCACGCTATGACCAATAGGAGCGGAGCACCGATGAAGATCTTGAGAGCTTCCGCTGCGTGTTAGAAATAAAGAATATCTTTATTCCACACGAACGAAGTCGCTGGCAGAGGTTAGTAAATAAATATGTATAAATCGGGTAATCGGTAATCGAAATGTATTTTATAAAATTAAATACAAGCAATTGAAGGTGCGATGTGAAGGAACAATGCAATTCCGTTTCCTTATTTCAGTGAGAGCGCCGGAGGCCCACCTCTCCTCACCTTCCCCCTCTCCTCTTCCCTTCCACCCCTCTCTCCCTCGCCAATACAGGCTGGCAACGCACTTGCGACTCCCCTGGTGTTTCAAGTGTCTATGGACGGTGGTGATCACTTAACATCAGGTGACCCACCTTTTTTGTTTGCCTCCTATGACATACCACTTACTACGTACTTCCTCTTACTACGTAACCCTTTAGTGTATTGTCTTGCTATATTCCAATATTATTATTTATGTTATTCTTATGATAAAGTAAAGAATTCCAATAAATTTATTCATCTTGAGAAAAATTACAGTATCGCAACGAGTCAAGAAGGTAATCTAACTTTCTCACAGATAGAGAACTACCAACTAATTTACCTACGCAAACGTACCTTGCCGTTGGCGAGGTAGATTGCTTTTTCTCAACTATTTTATTTTAAAAAATAGAGGAGATTCATTTGCCTACCCTAGTTGTTTAATTTGAAATAAAGTGACAAATGTATATTATGTTTATTTCATTCGGATTAATTGTTACTTTTGTAGTTATACTTCTATTGGAAAAAAATATGAGCGTAAATTTTACGATAAGCGTACACACCGTCACGTAAAACCAGCACCCTGAAGTTAGCTATACTCAACATCTTTTGTTTATAATAAAACTTTCAATGTATTAAATACCTTAAGGAGAAAGAAAATTTTTTGAAAAGATTTTTATCATGTTACGCCAAAGAATTACTTCTAACGCGTGTACATAAGTACACACACTTTTTTATTGATTTTAATTATGTATTTAATTATAGTCACGCTTTACGCTTGTTGCTTGGAAGATATCTTCTGACATTGATCAGATACTTTACGACGAGTTATAATTATCGCATTTTATTTTGCCTCCTTAGTTGGGATTAACATCCACTTAAAACGGCAAAAGATCAACAAACAATTTTTTCAAGTTGGCAAAAAGAAATAATCTTGGATAATTAAACATAATCAAATGAGTAATATTATAGTGTTGGTTAATTGTAGAGTTTAATGTTCGAATGACCTGACATTCAATTTTGTAACTACTAGACTACCGTAGTCTTATATTTTTAATAACATTAATCAGTTATCTGCCGGAAGTTGCCACAGAGTATTATTGTAAGCGGGGAAATGTTTTTGAAATATTGATCGTATTGTGGACAAAAATTTTGGCCGTGTGAAAGGACACTATTGGTTTTTTGTATGCATTCTGAAATATAGCTTGCAATATCTTTGCAACATAAATCCATCGTATACAAGATGGATTAATATAAGAGAATTAATATTTGAAGTATTTTTAGTTTTTTTATACGTTAAAAAAATATAGTATATTCAACGGGTAATATATTTTTTTTAACTTATTTTATCAATAGTAAAACGGTACATAGTCTACAAAAATTATAAGGTATGTTTTACAAGAGTATAAGAAATTTTAAATTCAAACTAGGTGAGCGTTTCATCGTAGAATCGCTACGGAGAAAAGTCGTGAAAATGTTTAATGGAACTGCCTGTTTACCTTTGAAGATAGTTTCACAAAGTTGAACCAGCAAATTAGATCTTTCTCTGAGTTTGTCTTGTTATCTTTTATATCTTTTAGTAAAAAAGACCATTAGTAGTTGATGATTCTAGATTTCTGGTCATATAGCTTTATTGTAATAAAATGTGATTTTACTTTTGGTGGTTTTTAAATGTGTTTACTTAGTATTAGATTATCACAACCATATTCTGTAAATCGCATTGTCGCCTATTTCTAAGTAACAATGTAATTGAATGTGGTATATTTAGCATTCCTTAACATAGAGTTTGGATTGGTGGTAGGTATCTAGCAAAATATCGATCGATCTCAACAAATTTGTAACTCTAAAATTGCTATCAACATACTATCTATAATCGACGGTAAATGTACTTGAATGCAAAGTATGAAGACAGGATGAAAGGGCAGAGACAAAAAAGGTCGATTAAACCTAAATCAGTTTTGATTAAATTACAATAAAGCATGACGTTGCTATAGTATATATAGATTTTTATCCTAAGTTATGGTTACATCACGTCACATTCTTTGTTTGTGATCAAAAGCTAATTTCTCATTTCCTACAGAGTGAATATTTACTAGTTTAAGATATAAGTATTATGGTCTTATAATTCAGTGTCATATAAGTTATTATACGATCTCATAAAACACGAGTTCGTGTATCTATCACAATTTATTGAGTCTTTGCGAGTCGTAAGAGGCTATTAGAAATTTAGATGGGCTCCGGAATCGAGCAAAAACTATACTTATGCGAGAGAGTGCTAGTCGAACCGAGAGATGCTTAGCATAGTAATTATACGTATTTTGGTTAATGAAAGATGAGCTTTCAGAGAAATGTTTGAAACACATGATTACCTTTGTAATTACAGGTATTTAATTATACCTAACTTTGTGATTTTTTCCAATTCTATCAAGTTTTTTTTTCATGTTAGGATTACCGCTCTAAGAATATTGCCGACTATTATAGTAAATGACTATAAGTTTTCGACAATATGACGACCTACTAACATCACGACAAAGCCGTTGAAAAGCCAAAAGCCATTGGAAATTCTGGTCACTGTTTATAGAATTTTGCGAGTTTTGGATTTTTGAATTCAATGCGATTGTAAGAACATACTTGCAGGTACTTAGAATCAGATTTTTACCTCGAGGTTGGTACCTCAACCATAGTTGCAATATTTTCATACATTAGAAGTTTAGGCTCATTGTAGGATATGAACCTATGTACATCTTTTAAAGCTATAAAAGATGAAAATGAAACCGCCATAAAGGCAATAATCTCAGTTAAAAAGCCGATCTAAAATAGTGAATAGTTAAGTAAAACAATAACAATGATTTTTCATAAGTACAACGATTTTTGACACAACTAATAAAGTAGAAGAGAGCAGAAATGTTGCGTACTAAGAGCTTGCAGGAAAAAGGAACCATGTCCATCGACATTGGATCCCGGTACGCTACAATTAAACCACCATTGCTTGATGAGTAGTTGATTAAGTTACAACGAAAAGTAACTGAATATATTATGTATTATTTATTCAATTAACTAAACTGCATGTTGTTGCTTTAAATGTATTTCAACACTCAATGTAATTGTTGCTAATTATGCTAGTCGTTCTAAATTTATAGAAAATAAATACTATATAGTATAGACCTACTGAAAAGTTTTAGGAAACTTATACAGCTTTTTTAGAAAGCTCAAAATAAATAAAGTAAAAGTGTCATTAGCATGTGGAGTAAGCAAAAAATTTAGCAATAATTTGAATCGACAACAGTAGCAGCGAACTCAAATGCCAGTATTTTCTAATTCTGTTCAGTAACTATGATATAAATGTTGAATAAATCTGTCATTATCTGTCGACAAGTTTCGATAACTGTTCTAGCAGAGAAGAAAGCTAATTTGTAGACTCAACGTATTTTTCTTTGTTCCTTAAATTCTTAGAGTGCAGCACTATAAAAGTTTATGTTTGAAAAGAACCGTTTAAGAAACAATTTCTTGACTTCACACGAAACAGAGGCGAGTCTCATTAAAAATGTATCAGATTCCGTCCACAGGCAGCTTAGTATTGACGGCTTAACTTAAGCTGGAAGTTTCCTCAGACTTTCTACACTTCAAGCCTTTCTGTTATCGTGTATTGTTAGGTATTTTAGATGTTATTATTTGAATACTTAAGAGTTTATATTATGAGTTTTATATTATAAATACTAAATGTAAGGTATTTCAACTAGAAAATAGTTAAAGTTTGTATAAATGCTTCAGCGTCGATTACATTGAAAGTCTGATTACATACATTAAAATTGAAATTGCGTTATCACTTAATATATGTTATTGACTTTAAACGTAATCGTTTTAGTAAGCATAAAATAGCATTAAAAATACGAAAGAAACAAACACTGTCAAAAATTGTTTTTTGTATATGGCCATCTTAATTACTTAGCCATATGAAATATACATATTTTACGATCTATTCTCATACCTACCAAATGTAAATAAAAAAAATCATTAAAATCGTAGCCGTTTCGAAGTAAACCACAAACATCGTGACACGATATTTTTATATACCAGATATAAATTGTAATGTCTATTAATAATATTTATCGTATAATATTGGTATCAAGAATATAACAAGTGATTTAACAAACATAATAACAAGCAATCGCTTTCGGAACATGTTCTGATAGAGGATTTAAAGTTAAATTAACATAAAACCCAGACTGCGGACATTATCCGCCGAATATAAGGTTTTATCGTATGTTGTTAATCTGTTAAAATCATTTAAAGTTTTAATCCGTATTCGAGGGATGGTCCTCCGCAAAGCGATTTCCTACCGCCGCGCCGTATAATTGGATGTTTTATTTATTATCAACACAATACACATTTTGTAGTCAACGTATACGGTGTTATTATAAAAATGTTAAATACGTATTGAATACTTGCTTTAAAAATGTTTAGTATTAAATGCACCGCCCTCGCCCGAGGCAAGTTTCCGTTACCTTTCTTCGCAAGTCTAACCTAACCAAAGCGAGACAAAAGAGCAAGATGGCGAACATTCAGTGAGCGCGGTGCATTTAATACGAAATCTTTATAAAGCAAATATTCAATACGTATTTAACTTTTTTGTAATAACATCGATAAAGCATAAAAGCTTTGAAATTAGAAGGAAAGTTCTTTTAAGAGAAAGGAAATGTTTCGAAACAAAATAATATTCTTTTTTTTTTCAGTAATTCATTTATTTACAAGGTAAAATATTTTGAATAGAATGCACATCGGTTATTGTATTTGGGATTCCACCATTTTCTAAATTCGTCGTAACTACCTCTGTATTCCAACCAAGCTGGATTGTTAAGAGTATCGCAAAGCGTACACGCGTCTAGAGCTCGAGATGTATGTATTGTGTAGTGGTTTCTCCAACTGAAGAATTCGTAGTAGCGTTCTTTGTTTTTCATGAGATTGTGTATACATTCAGCTAATTTTTCTTCGCCTAGTTTTAGGGCTTCTAGATATGAGTGTGGGGGCAGGAACCTGCAGATTGAAAGCTATTATGATACAAATGCTCAATTGAGGCGTTCCGTGCACCTTTGGGCTAGTTGTCAAATAAAATCGATTGAGTACTTTAATCGCTCGCCTTAGTAGTCTGGTGAAGCTGTTAAGACCTTAATAGGTCAATAGCGTAGTCAGTTTGAAAAAAAACGGGCTACAATGATAGTATAACTAAAAATCTGTAAATATGTCATAAGCGCTTCGACAACGCCTTTGTTAAAATTTGGTTAGCTAGCAAACGTAATCTAGCCCCGTCAATCCGCCCGTATCTAAGCAACATATAACTATTTCTTTTTCACCACTGATATTGAGAATATGCCATCTTACTTCCACAAATTTATCTAAAACAGTTTACGTATGTGTACATTTTCTTGCCATTTGTTTTGTCAAAATATCATGAAGGTAACATCTACAGCTTAAATAGCGTAAGGTAAACTACAGCTTTTTATTATGATGTCATTGATTAGCTAATACCCACCCACTTCGTTCGCCATTAGAAAATAGCTAAGAGTTATTTGAATTAAAAAAATATCCCATAACTTTTTTCGTTAGTATTTATGTCGTAAGTATGAAAAAATATAGCCAAAGTAATAATACTTTATAGTACCCGATATTGATTCGGCATGTCGAGGAGAAGGCTGAGAGAGCTGACTAAATTCAGTTTTGGATACTATCCTCTTTGTTTAACGCAGTCGTTGCGCTGAGCGATAGAAACGACGCTATACAAAACCGACGCTACCCGATCTTTGCCGGATGTCTCACTCTTCTCTCCGACGTGCCAATTCTAATATTGGGTACTTACTGTATCTACCAGGGTCTCTTCAAAATCGTCATAGACGTTTGGTACATTACACGATCTAACAAACAAGTTCACTTATTAAAAAAATACGGAGTTGCATACTTCTCATAATCAGCGTGTCCATATACAATTGGCACGACATTATGTTTATATCCATGTACAACACTGTCTGTTACAAAGTCTTCTGCGAAAGAATCTTCCATGGCCAAATAGAAGTAATATATCTTTTTAAGTTTCCAGTAACACGAATTCATTGTCTTTCTCCTACATTGTTTGTTTCCGCATTTACCGTAAACGTCTACAGTTAGGTTATATTTTGCTAATTCTTCAATTAATCTATTTAAGAACACTTCTCTCTTACTTCTGGATTCACATTTATCCAGAAATATGGCGACAGCTTTCGTCTTAGTAGATAGTTGACTGCGGAAGGTAGCGTCAATGGGTTCCATGTTTTTTAGCCATTGGTAATTATCTTCAAGGCCGTCAAAGTCAACGTGTAGGAATTTGAAGAATTTATAGTGGACTACAGAATCTGCCCTAAGACAAAATGAAGACAAGATTTAATATAAACACTATTCCAAAATTTTATGCTGCTCTTTCAATAGATAAGAAGAAAATTATAGAAGCCTTGAAAAATATTACGCAAGGAAATTGTAATGATGGCTAGTGACGTATTTGAATGTTTCTAGATGTGCTTTCATAACTTTTAATTAATATCATGGTTTGGCTTTTATTTCTCTCTGAGACACCGTACTTTAAAAACAACTATTAAGGAAAAATATAAGCCATATTCTTTTAAGGCTAAAAGTAATACAAAGTAATGAAACAATTAACGTGTAAATAATAATAATAGTCTAGTTTCGCTTGCATTTACTACGCAGTAATTTTTTCACCTGAATTTTGACAGTTTTTTCAACTATTATTGACAATTTCAACATAACATAGTTGGGAAATATTTTTTTACATGTAGTAAATGTATTACTAACTAGTCTCTGCCCGCGACTTCGTCCGCGTGGAGTAGTCACTGTGGGCTAACGCTAACACGCAGCGGACGTTCTCAAGAAGAATAAAATCCGATATTGAAACATTCTTCATTAGTACTCCACCTCTATTGGTCTTAGCGTGATGATTAACCTTTCTCGATAAATAAGCTATATAGCACGGAAATAATTTTTAAAATCGAATCAGTAGTTTCTGAGATTACCCCCTACAACGTCACAACCTCTCAAACTCTACCTCTATATAATATTAGTCTTTCAAATCAGCAATAATACAAATTGTGATTAAAATCGGGAAAGCCGTAATTGAGTTCAAGCGAGGTACAAACAGACATTCTTTTAACTGTCATAGTCGTGATTGGCTTTGTAACTAATATTATAAACGCCAAAATGGGTTTGTTTGTATGTTATGCTTTAACACATTAATAAAATTCTGCATACACATTATCGGAGGTAAAAAAAACATTGTTCCCGCAGTATAAGTCAAATCTACACAAATATGAGCGAATCTAGTAATTATATATAAAAAAAAAACCAGAAGGCACATACAGACAGATCTATTTATTTATTTATATAGATGATACTATTTGCCAATACCTGTAAGTCCACGTCCAATTGAAGAAGTTCTCGTAAACAGGGTTGCAAACTGGGAAATTATCAGAGGAATCGTTTGCAGCGAAAATGTATCTCTGATGCGCAGCTCTAATCTTTGGCACATCACGTTGACTTTTACTCACATCTTGAAGGTTAAACAGTACACCATCAAAAAGCCTTATGTCACCTAACAAACTTCTGTTCTTAGTAAAATAACAGTTTAGTCGTCGACATTTGTTCTTTATTAAATGAATCTGGCCTTCTTCTGTAACTCCTGGAATGGAGGTCCATATTAATAAATGTTTTACATCTGGCAGGAACCGACTTATTTTATTAACTATGATTATTTTATTTTGCTTATTTATAACAAAATAGCTTATTACAATAATAATAAATAAGTGTAGAGTTAATTTAAAAAAATGTATTAAGCGAGCCATTACATTCTGTTACTGTACAGTACAAATGCAAACTCTTTTCATGTATGCATTATTGCCATGTTTATTCATAACATTTCTAAAGAAATCAATCCGTATTGCGTTTTCATTTGAAATGTCTTGTAATTTACAAACACGAATCTCTAAAACACGTTCTGCGAATATCACAATTGACGCTGAGTTGTCACAGATTCTCGCTTTCTCAATGTGAATTGTTTAATTTCTTGGTTAGTGTATACTAATAATAAATTTTGTGAGTTTGTGAGGTTGTAGGTGGTAATTTCAGGAACTACTAAACCGATTTTAAAAATTATTTTACCAATAGAAAGCGACGTTATTTGTGAGTGTCATAGGGTATAAACTCTCATTAATAAAACTCTATATAATAATATATAAACTCGAAAAATGAAAAGACTTTTTTGTGGTAGTTTGATTTGCAAAGTAAGTTGGAGAAAAAACAGTTGAACGAAAACGTTTCTTACGAACGCTGCCTTAACGATGAGGTATATATGATTAAGTTCTAGGGAAAAGTTGTAGAGCTCGATAATGTTTATAAAAAACTCAAAGCCGACATATGTCTAACTTTTATATTGAAGTCACAAAAAGTAGTTTTTTTATAAATGTTCACCGTCCAACGAAGTGGGCACGGGTCAGCTAGTATTGCTATTTATCACGTTTTTGTAGTAGAAATCTTTTTATATTCTCTTATTTTGAAGTAGCATCTGCTCGTGGCTTTGCACGCGTTTTATGTTCAGTAATCATACTCGACACATTAGGTACTTTATTAAAATAAGAGTATTTTATTATTATTTTTTGTTTCTATTAATAGATGAATGGTATAATCTTTTTTTTTGTATATAAAAATAATAGATGTACAGTAGAACGTAATAATAATAGATGAAACAGTTTCTGTAGAACATACAGACAGACAAAAGTCTTATTCGTTATCAGTCGTTTGCTATTTCCTCGTCTATAAAATACATTTATCACAAAATTTCGAAAAATAATGTACAACTAAAAGTACAGATTTATCATTAAAGATATTAAAAATGTCTATTAATAGAAAAAAATATTGTCTGTATATTACAGATCAAGTGATAAATCTGGGCGCTATGTATACTATCCGAGCAACATGTATACTTATTTAAATGAATATAAATTAGGTAACCAGATTTGACTTGCCATTATACACATTACCTATAGTGCCATGATTATTTTTTTATTTTATAACAAATACGACTATAATAATTCCATTTCGGACTAATATAATTATTTGCAGGTATTTTAGTAGAAATTCAGATAAGTAGATGATAAGGGCAACAAAAACATTTCTTTCTATAGTCAGTACCGACTGAGAGAAAATTGATATTTGTCGCAACGTGATTTGACTTGCTTTTTTCGAAACGACAAAGCCTCATGCCATCATTGTGCAGATGATGTGGGTCTGCGTCGAGGAGGGAAAGGACGAAATTGTCCACGTTTTTTGAATGGCCGCTCGATTAATGCTACACGGAAATCTGTTTGATGGACGCTTTACAAAATGTTTTTTTTTGTTACGTCTGTGACGTATGAATGTTTGACATAGAGGGGAATATGAATAGTGGAAGTATTCGCGTAACGTTAAGAGATAAAATGTTTTTCTATTAATGTAATACTTAGAGTATATTATAAATAGGTATTGGTGAGCGTGGAATAATTACTTTGGCCTAACGCTAACGCGCGGCGGAAGCTCTCAAAAGGAAAAAAATATATATTTTGAAACATTCTTCATTCGTGCTTCACTCTTATTGGTCTTAGGGTGATGATATAGCCTATAACCTTCCTTGATAAATAAACTAACACTGAAAAAAAAATCATTTCGGACCAGTAGATCTTGAGATTAGCGCGTTCAATCAAACAAACCCTCCAAGTTTATAATATTAGTACCTATAGGTTAGGCTGGTCCTTATTTAGGGTATGTTCAAATAAAGCATATAAAAAAATCGTGCCAAATTGGAGCTCTTAATTTTAATATTAACCGGAGTCTTATAACAGCCAAAGTTTTAAATGATAATAACATGGGGAAAGTTCTGTTATTAGTTTGGATTTTTTTAAGTCATGAACTAATGAATGGATTCTTTATACTGAAGAAGATTCTTGTAGCAAATTTACCGCTCCAGAAAAAAGTTTTTTGTTAGTTTTTACTAACTTGACTGGTTCAAAAGTTTTTGGAGTTATTATACATGCGCTTCCGCCATTTTATAGGTAGTTCATTGACTCCATTGTTAGAAAAATAGTGGGAGCGAGAACCAATAATATCTTTGAAAGCGATTTGAACGGTGTCCAAGACAATCAAATGACGCAAAAACAAATGAATCATTAAATTTGAAATACGAATATACATGGCTAAATTCGTTTTTATGCTTATTTATTTTTACTACGTTTTATATCTATAAGCAAAAAAAATGTACCCCTTTTTAACCTATTTCCCGTCAACGGGTGAAATTGAAATTTGGCATAGTTAAAGTTTATATGGCGAAGTGCAGAAAGCTGTTTATTTTATATAAAATGTATTAGAAGTACATTAAATTAATTAAAATATGCACTATTCACACAACTACTCGAATTTTACACAACATATACACACGTATAAAAAAAAAACATTTTGACAGCCGTCAATAATTACGAATTTCAAAAAAGGTTGTGAAGGAAGGAGGTTGCTATGCTCGACTATATGTATTTTTTAACTCATACGTTCTTATTACCATTTTTCATCCTACATTCAACAATGATATTATAATATATAACTATTATTGTAATGTTTATTATTTTTTATGGTGAACTCATTTCAAATGATGAATTAATAGAAAAATAAGCCAAAAATACTTAGTATAATCAACATAAGAATTTTGTTCATAAAAGTAATCCATGACTTAGACCTCCGCGGTTACAATGTTGCAATTCAACCTCATCTATCAACAAAAAAGAGTTTATTTTCAAAAGCTAATGGTAGTATTAGTATTAGAAACGTCTTTGTCTTGGATTCACCATTTGATTGTGTTGTGCATCCATTACTTTTCCAAATGATGATACTGGGCATATCATTATTTCTCATAATGAACAGACTACATTTAATTCAATACAACCCCACGGTGACGTGTAAAATTAATTGAAAATTGTGTCATGGGTTGCGATAAATTCCTTTATTTTCGTAAAGTTATGTTTGGTTAAAATTTGAGCTTTACCACGTGGTTTTTGTTTCCAATTTATAATTAATTTTCATTTACACATAGATTTCTTTTAATGATTATACAATAAAGATCATGGCAAATGGCAAATAACTGAGTAGCCATGATGAAAACCTTTGATTATAGAAGTATACCCTTTGACAAAAGAACTCTAATAAAGATCAAACTTTAAAAAAATCAATTAACTATGGTCGAATGTCGACCACTGGGCGCCCTCTAGTTCTAATAATTTAACGTAGATGAAGTCCTAAGTTATTCTTAGTAAAGCATAATTGAGTATCATTTGTACGTAATATGAGAAAATTATGTATCAGGAACACGAATCCCAAAGACAATCTTGTTTGATGTGACACAGTAGTATACTGTTATCTGCGATTTAATACATATTGTGCCGGTGTTCAGTATTCAGTGGGCGGCGGTGATTTTCCAATGAGCGGGCTGGAGGGAATGCAAAGACGACGTGTCTTCGTTGCCGCCGAATAAGTCGGATTATTCTGAAATTTATACCAACGGCCTTTTAAAATTTATGTACATATCATTTTGTCATGTTAAGTTTGTATAAAATAACATATATACATATTTAAATCGTTATAACATTTTTTTTCTGTAACTCTGTATTCATGCTTTCAGTATGAATTGAAGAATTATACACTCTACTACGTCGTTCTAAGAGTTTGTTTTTAATCCTTCATCTATTATTTGTTAAATAACAGATAGAATTATTTTGCATTAATGGAATGCGAATTATACATATTTTTAAATTCATAGTTTATGTCTAGTTTCATTACAGCCACCTGGCATTTAATTTGGCACTTTACGTCACGAGAAGACAGCTGACCGGGATAAGCTTAAGAATTTTTTTCTCGAGTTAACTACTCTATTGACCTAGCAAGGTCTTAACAGCATCACCAGACTTCTAACTTAAAACTATTGAACGGATTTATATGCGGTTAGCATCAGTAGATAATGTGTTTCATGCTATAGATTAATAATGAAAAAAGTAAAAATTAGTTACAATTAAAATGGCAATCAGAAATAACAAAGTAAACATAAATAAAAGTTGGTAAATTAACAAATAGCTTAGAGTAAATAAGTATCGTAATAAAAATGAGTAAAAGATGATAACAAAAATTAAAATAGGATTGATAACAAAACTAAAATATATAATGTAAGATAAACTGTTGGAATATATAGAAGAAATAAGACAATTATAACGTCGTAAAGTAAAATAGAAAAATAGAAATTAAATTGGAGATAGATAGAAAACAACTAAAAATACAAATTTATGTTAATCATTTCAACATAGCAAAAGTCTTTGCCTACTACAGCAGAGGTACCCCGCCGAATGGGATATCATGCCCCAGTCACTAAAAAAAACGTGTTTCATGAGAAAGGTATTTGTCATTTCTTCTTTTTATTATCAAGGACAACGACCGCTGAGCCCCCTAATTTCTATATTAAAAAAAGAAAGCCAAGATTTATTACTTGTCAGAGATCTTTAATTATATGTT
Source organism: Antheraea mylitta (assembly GCA_014332785.1). Classification (NCBI taxonomy): domain Eukaryota; kingdom Metazoa; phylum Arthropoda; class Insecta; order Lepidoptera; family Saturniidae; genus Antheraea; species Antheraea mylitta. The sequence goes on from JACEII010000016.1 coordinate 2,737,804, forward strand.
TAAAGAATATTTTTGTTATTGATACTCTTATTATAATTTCAAAGGCACGATAATGATTTACATTCATTTTAATTGTTCAGTTTCTTTATGGTCTTTAGATACTAATAAAAATGTAAAATCTAGTTTACGTTCTGTAAATAACCGTGGAATATATTTAACGTATATCAGAATAGTTCTTCGAGCTTAGGTAGCGTCAGTCTCGTCTCGTTAATGAGATTCTTTGGCTCGCGGTTTGCATTTCAGATCAGATTCGTTCTGTCATCGACTGCGCTTCAATGTCTGTGCCACTGAGCTTAACTAAACGATGGTTTTTTTACTATTGTTATGTTTTATATTGTCGTCTTGGTTCACAAGAGTTTTCTTTGATCACAATGTCGTCACATCAATCTGTAAGAGACTTACTGCCGGAGCGTAAGGAGTCATTCAAGTATTACATAAGCATTAGTAGGAGCTAAAGGTCCTTGATTTGCTTATTTTTGATGGCATAAGCGATGGGCGTCGGGATAGTGATTACGTCAGCAATAATTCTTTATTAAACCGGAACAGATTTAGATCAATGTCGACGTAAACATGGGGGAGGGGTTACATTTGCTGGGGGTAGCATTGCTTACTTTTGCTGAACAGGAGGAGGGAGCGGTCAGAAATTACAAAAAATTGTTTTCGTAATACTTAAACGGACCCTAAGCCTCTTCCCGAAGGAAGGTTTGGGCGTAATCACCACATAAGTCCATGACTTATTGACGATTTCGGACTTTGAGAATTCAATAGTTCTATATATTTCCATCACAGTGATACTAGAAGAACATTTCTCAGGTTCAGGCTTCCTTCACCGTCAGCGTATTACTAATTTAAATTAGTAAATTTGTTAGTATATGCCGGGGTTTTTTTGCCGCAGCTTTTTTGCTGTCGTCAATTTTATTAATCCAATAAAAATCGTTTTACATGTGAACAACTATTAAATACTTATTAACTATTAAATATTATAAATTTTCCACTTTACTTTACATTGTGTTTGTTTACATAATGGCTACTTCATTTTTATCTTTTATTGCCATTTTTAAATTGTAATCCACGATGTTCCCCACCGGAGTGTCCACGGCGCGATGGATGAACCTACTAATTGTGTCGTCACCACGTCGGTATAGTATACACAAGTGTTGGTGTGTCTGGATATTGCCACTATTGCATGGGAAATGCTATCGTGGATTTGCATCCTTCTGCCCTTTGTTTGCAGGATCACCACCGATTTTAAGGTTGATCCCTGAGATTCATGGACTGTTCAGAGGCGCGATACTTCCCCTGCCCTTGATTATCAGGCTTTTCCTTCTTCTTGTGTGTGTACATGTTGTTTAAACCTGCGGATATCAAACCGATATTGGACCATCACAACTAGTAATTACTAATTACAACTGTTGGTAAATGACACTGTGAATGATTCTAAAGCAACGATATTTCAAAGGAATCGTTTGGTAGAGTTTTGAAATAATATTGTTTTGGATGGGATTTGGATAGTTTCGGAATTCTAATATTGAATTAGTCTCCATTATTAATAGGCCCAAATGTATCTACAGTATAAAGTAGTTTGATAGGTCCTTTACTTAGCTTTGAGAATACAAACGAATGAGTTATTCATAATACGAACGATATTTAAAATATGATTTGTGAGAAAAGGGAATATAAATTCGAAGTAGTGAATGATGTTACAATATCGTACAATGTAAGAAGAGCATGCAAAAAATCCTTTTATTGAAACTATTCCGCCCTTTATACATTATGTATTAGATATTTGGTGTGACGTATCCATTGTTATTCGTTTATCAATTGTACTTCAGCAGTTTTATCAGTCAGTCAACGATGTCAAACGATGTCCCAATGAGTCTGATATGGGATATATGTTGTTTAAAAAAGTGGTACATACATACTATAATGTTTTATGAAGAGATCTGATTGTTGAGATACGAAATACATAGATGAAAGAAGACTACATGTGGCAGAGATACGAATGTTAAGATTGATGTATGTTGTGATGAAATTAAGAATGAGTACGAGCCCCAGTAAATGAATCAATTTTAATAATGTTTAATACATAAAAACGAGTAAAACTTAAAAAAAAAACACTACTTCAAGAACATCTTTTCAGTTATACTACTTTTGGTGTGAAACATTTATAGGCGAGGGTAAACCTGATTATTGGCTTGGCGACGTAAAACACGGATTTTGCACTATTAACGAAATACTGAAAAACATTTACAACCCTGTATATATAAACATAAGATTCAAATTATTTTATCGGCAATTCGTCCTACTAGTGTTACGCGGCACACGCCGACAACCTAGCGCCATTTGATACATGCCGCCAAACACACCGCGCGTTCGCTTAGTTGATTTTTGTATTTAATAAAAATGAATATTTATGTAATAAAATAAATAAATAGTCATTATTTTATGGAACAAATTTGTAATGCTCTATCTTTTCATTACGCTATAGCTGATTCCTTTCATAATCTGTTCTTTTATGCATATAACTAATACAAAACAATTTCGATGTTTCACATCTGTCAAGTGTCCCGTGACGGTTTAATTTTTTATTTAGAGAGAGCCCTTTCGTTGAGTATTAATAAATAAATTAATTTTTGTTTTAACGCGTTCATGCCGGCGCATAGAATAGACAGTCTAGTGCGGGTCACCGGTGGTACGCGTCGGTGTGAACGTGTTAAATCACAGACGTTTTACTTAATTAAGACGAATCTAACAACACCTCATACTTTAAAATCCAGGAAGCCGTTTATGCTACAAAGTTTGAAAAATAAATAAATATACAAACAAATGTGAAAATCTTAACTTCGACCTTTGCGGTTGGTTAAATATATAAAAGTCATATATCGTGTCGTCCACAACAATGGTTACGTACGGCAATAATGTGAACATATCTGCAATATTCAGTTTTTGTCCGTCTACCTTGTCCCTCGAGGGCCACTGCCTATGACACATGCGTGGGATAGAATCTGAAATGGGCCCCTTGAATACATTTGCTCATCCGATATGAGATGTTAGCTTTTTGTTACCATATTGCTACTAGCAGTTTTTTCTTATGTCGTAAATTTTGTTGATTATTGTCCCTTTCTAATTTTTCACACTGTGCTAGGTGTGCCCACGGCTCTGCGCGTTTTTAATTTTATTTATTTTAATTATTGAAGTTATATTTTTCTTGGCGCGTTAGGGAAAAATGATGAGAGTAATTTTAAAGAAAAAACGACACCCTGAAGTTATAACGATGAGCGCGCACACCGTCACAAAAAAAACAGACACCCTGTAGTTATTACGACGCGCGCGCGCACCGTCACGAATAACCGACACCCTGAAGTTATTAAGATGCGCGTGCACACCGTCACGAAAAACCGACAGTCAATATTTTGTTTCTTTGTATTTGTTGTTTGTATTGCTTTGCATTGAAACTTTCAATGTATTAAATACCTTTATCTATTGTTAGTGTCGGTTTTTCTACAAACGTAGAATGAGGTAAAAGATGAAATTTTTGAATAAAATATTTCTATCTTGTTACGCCAAAGAAGTATAACTTCTGACGCGAGTACACAAGTACACACACAATTTTTTTATTTTTTTGTGTGTTTTACATGGTTCAAGATGATAAACTGACTCGATAGACTTCTATTCGATCGGGAGATTTTTAATTGATTCTATGTATTCCCAAATCATATTTTGAGATGCAGATGAATGTTCCGCGTTCCGATGCAAATCGCAGCGAGATCCTATTATTGAGTCGACGACAACGAACCGCTGTCTGTGATGCTTACATCTGGTACTCATCGATCTCCTGAATAATGTTAAACTATGCTAAACCCAATTTGCATTCCAACATCAACCGACCTCTTTAGTCATTCAGTTCTAACTTGATCAAATCAATACTTTTTCTTAACTGAAAATTGAATGTAATGGAAGTTTGAGATAAGATGAAACAATTCATATTAACCGTCGACAATTGTTTTAGAAATAGTATCTGTAATGTTTTAGTAATTGTACGCTGGTAGATTTTTTAAGGTATGTACGTGAAACATTCTCAATGCAAGATTCTATTCATGGATTTTGAGAAAGGTGTACAGTCAGCAAACTAATGTGCAACTTACACGAAGGCTATTTTTATGAAAAAAATTTTTGTTTTTTATAAGTGTTAGAACATTATTGAATTTCCTGATATATGGGTATTAGATATATCAAGAATTGCAAATATTTTTACCATACACGTTGTAAAAAATTATCCTATCTTCTTTCTTCTGTAACCGTATACAAATAAAGTCGTACTTATTTTTATAATTTTCAGTAAATTAACTGATTAATTACATTTTATAGTATAAAATGATAGGCATTTTAGAATTATAAGTTTTGTAATATTAAAAAAAAAAATTGTAGCAAAACTTACAAAAAACATCGTTCAGTTATTTATATAAATATACGTTTTATTATGATTGTGTTGTTTTTAATGTAATAACTTTTTTCCTAACATTATTTGTGTCTATTAAACAAAAATAATATGAAAATCTATATAAATTTTGGATATCGTCTTCGAGTATTGAATTTCACTACGGATCTGAAATAACTTTGTAACAAAGATATATAGACATAGCTATGGGCATAGATAATATACTAATATAGAAAAGCTAACGGTAACAAATATTCTTTGACTACAGTTTAACAAATGTGTTTAAGTGCGCTAAATATTATTCAATAGTGTTTGTCGTTACTGTAACAACTAATAATATAATGTCTTTTTTCTTTGCAAAGAATAACAAATTATGTTGCTGTTAATTATGTATCCGTTGTCCGTTATTATTATTGACAATAAAATCTATGCGTAAAATCAATTGTATAAATATTTGGTTTGATTTTTTTGTAGTGTAATGATTACAAAAAACAAAACAGCAGATTATTCAACAGTAAAATAATTAACAACTACTTATTAGGATTCTTTGGCGGGATTTTAGTCTGTCATGTAGTGGATTTTATTTGTTATTCATAATCTTGTGTATTTGACTCTATATTTTGTAAATTTGGTGGTGTTTTACGTAACATAGTTAGTTTATTGTGCATAAGTAAAGTGAACGGAAAATAATACCACGGAGCATGAAACTCTGATATGCCACAAAACTCCTTGGAAGTTTCTAACAAGGGATCCACCATCTTGTTAGAATATTGATTCATACGACGCAATATTGAAGTGATTGCACGACGCTTGTAATATTATTGACTACGCGACAATGGCAGTAATAATCTGAAAGATTGATTGCCAAAAATAAAGTTTAAAAAATCTCCTTATTATAATTAACACAACAGTTATTATCGTTATTGTTATATAGTCGTTATTGTTATCTATAGTGTTCAGAAATTAGTTTACTTTGACAAGTCTGGAAGTGTATTTAGCGCCATAAAGTTTGTAGTATAAGATGCCGAGTTAAATGGAAATATTGATGAAATAAAATACAAATACATTGACACTAGCCTCGCTACAATTCTGTTACTTGGATAACAATGTTCTTGAAACGTGAGGAAGCGGTAACAGCGCCACTGTAGTACATTGAACTGACGCCATTAACTGAACCAAATCACGAGTTATGCAGTAACCCATCGGAACACCAATAAGTATGCTATATTACCGGACGAGGCTTAACGCAATGTTCAGAATAGGGTGCTTTTATATCATGACAATTAATATATATATATATACCTACTATCGAGGAGTTATATTCGTAATAATATGTAATAGTTTGTAAAATCCTTCATAAAGAAAAACAGTTTCTATTAAATAAGGTCATCGGTTTTATTTGTACAGTTTTTGACTTATAGAGTAGGGTCCTGAATTTTAAAATATTGAAAGAATGTTTAGATTGAATATCACCTAATTTAGCTGTAATATCAGTATTTTTTGCTAAATAAATTTATTGAAATATTCTCTTGGTTAATACTTATTTATTCTAAAAAATCATTGCAATAATATGAAGCATGTGAAAAAAGATACAAAATATATCAACCGAAATAATGTTATAAATGCGATTGTGAGTTTGCTTGACACGTTTGCAAATACTCAACCGATAGTTATTAGATTTTGAATGCATATTGTCATAGGTACTGAAAAAAACATATAGGTTATATTTTATCCTGTAAAGGTCGCGCTCTCTAGGGATTGATCAAATTTAATAAAGACTATTGGAGAATAACTTTAAAATTTTATTTACATTTACATGATGGTATTTTGAGACAAAAAAAAATTCAAAGTCTAAATAAAGAATTTGTTGTCTGTATAATAAAGTCGGTTAATTTTACGTGATAATGACTCGGATGCATCGGCTGATGGAGTGGAAGAGACATAGATACGTCAAAAGCCGAATGCTTATGCACATCGCACCTCTCTATCACTTGCTTCGCTCTCTTGCTTGTACGCTCGGCTCAGGCCAAACGTGACAGTTTTTCGTGCTTGCAGCAGGCATTCATCGATTTATAAGACATTATCACGTCAAAAATAAAGAAAGTAATAACATTATAATGGGATATTACTACCAGCAATTCTAATTACAAAGCATTATAAATAGATATGATACTACAATATTAAATACATAACTTCTAATAATGCAGTAGACGAATTTGAACGCGTGAAGAGGAAAACTTTCGTCGTAAAATTAGGTATAACCTCAGGAAGATCACTCAAACTTCTTAAGAGGAATTTATGTTTTATGAGGAAAAATGACCATCAATGGCTGCCAACAGAATACTTAATAATAAATACGTTGTACGCCAAAACGTATGATAATTATATTAGGAGATGGGCGTTGAATAACATATAGTTTTATTTATCTTTCATTATAGTCTTATATACTATTTTATTTTAGCATTATATTTTCACAATGTTAAGAGAAAAAGAATAACGCCATAAAATATGAATAAACAACTCAGTTTCGATAGCGACTGCGTTCCTTTTAGAAGCATCATTATGGGCGCGTTCAACAAGACATTCACAACGCTCACGACACCCTTTTCGCCGTTCCACTAGACAAACGCCAGCGTTGCGGTCGTGCCGAAAACGTCATTGATGATGTCATAACATACGCTCACGCGAAGCTTACAACGCCCCATGTCCGGAGGTGGGTCGACGTGGACTGCGTTCCGGTAGTAGCTCACAACGCTCACGCTCACGACCGCGAGTTTTCCCGTTCCACTAGCTCGCGAGCGTTGCGATCGTAAGAGCTAGTGGAACGCATTTGTGGGCGTTTTGAGCGTTCAGATAAATAACAAAAATGGCGATCTAGAAAAAATAAAACAAAATCTTTGAGAGGTTAAGTTACACTTTGTAAGTCTTAACAGTAAATTCATATAATTATGAAATTTATTTAAGTATATTAAAGAAACAATATATAATTCATTTTTTTTTTTAATTATCATAAAACCATAAAACATGACCTTATTGGTTAAATGAAAAATATTACATTACCATGAAATAATTATAAATTAATTTTTAAATTGAATTTTATAATTCACAACATTTTTCAAAAGAAGTAAAATTATCAAAACTTTATTAACGTATTTCATTTAAGTATTTCAATACAATATGTTATTTAATATAAATATCCTATACCGTATCAAGTAATGACATTTTCACGGTCGCCATCTTTATTGAGAATCCCGCCAATTTTGACAACGCTCACGTCGACCCACGTCCAGACATGGGGCGTCGTGAGCTTCGCGTGAGCGTATGTTATGACGTCATCAATGACGTTTTCGCCACGACCGGAACGCTCACGGTTGTCTAGTGGAACGGCGAAAAGGGCGTTGTGAGTGTTGTGAGCGTCTCCCGGAACGCGCCCGTGAACGTAGACATAATTGGCGGGATTCTCAATAAAGATGGCGACCGTAAAAATGACATTATTTATTACGGTAAATAATATTTATATTAAATAACATATTGTATTTAAATACATAAATGAAATATGTTCATTAAATTTTGATAATTTTACTTCTATTGAAAAATTTTAAAAATCCTAAAATTCAATGTACCTACTAATTTATAATCATTTCATGGTAATTTCATATTTTTATTTACGTTTTTGTGATAATTAAAATTAAAACAAAATGAATTATACATTCTTTTTTTTAATGTACTTAAATAAATTTAATAATAATTAGAATTTACTGTTAAGACTTAAACTTATTTAGTTAAATTGTAACTTAACCTCTTAACGCTTTTGCTTTATTTTTTCTAGATCGCCATTTATATTATTTATCTGAACGCTCAAAACACCCATAAATGCGTTCCACTAGCGTTTACGATTGTAACTTTCGAAAGTGGAACGGGAAAACTCGCGGTCTTGAGCGTGAGCATTGTGAGCGCTTACTGGAACGCTGTCAATATATAGCAACAGACGTTTTTGTGGGATATTAAAATGTCATGTAGTGACTGTTATGTAATGATTTTATTCATAATCTTGTATTACTCGACTCTAATTTTGTAATACTGATGGCATTTACATAATACAATTTTCTTATTGTGCATAAGTGAAGTGATTGGAAAATAATACCACGGAGCATGAATTCTGAGACGACACAAAAAATCCTGAAAAAGTTCTAATAAGGACCATCTTGTTAGAACATTGAAATTATCGCCCCAAATTTGTTACGTACTTGACAATGGCAGTAATAATATGGAAGATTTGTTCCCAAAAAAATAATCATATATATTTATTTTATAAAAAAAAAAATCCTTGTAATATAAAACGTATTAAGCGTTTAATCAAAAGTTTCGCTGCATCGACGGTGCAAGTTAAACCTACAACGTAAATCAATTTACGAAACGCAACGTTAAATAGTTGGACGATATTACCAGGGAACTATGTGAGGAAATTATATCAGGCCAGTGGTTGGTTATAACTCGGAAATAACGATACACGGTTATACGTGATATCGAATATTTCCCTGGCACGGGCTAGTACCAGGAAATGTGTTATAAGCTTTCGTGGTTAATAATGTAGAATAGGAATCCACTTAGTATTGAAACATACATAAACTACATAAACATACATAAACTATACTCGAATATATATTGTGTGTTAATGTAGATATATACACAGGTATTATACATTGCTAATCTGGTGCAAGCGCAATAAATATGTCACGTCACGTTGATGCGTCACGAGCATGTCGAGGTGATCAGTGACACGAACCTATAAACTTTTTCCCTAACAAATACGTTTGAAGTTATACTACTTTTGGTGCGTTAGGAAAAAATGATGAGAGTAATATTTTACAATGCGAACATATCGTCACGAAAAACCGACACCCTGAAGTTATTACGATGCGCGCGCACACCGTTACGAAAAAACCGACACCCTAAAGCTAGCTATAGTCAACATTTTGTTTCTTTGCATTTGTAGTTTGAATTTCTTAATATTAAAACTTTCAATGTATTAAATACCTTTTCTTATTGTTAGTGTTGTTTTTTCTACAAACGTAGAATAAGGCGAAAGATAAAACATTTTGCCAAAAATAAGTCGAACAAGCATATTACCGAATAAAATTTGTACTATGTATGTATGTAACCTTTATTTTGTTTACCTTTTTTACAGAACATTACTTATCTAGTCTTCTTTTAAATTTTCCATCGGCATCATTATTTCATCCAAATAAGAATAAAGTGGAGAATTTTAGGCGGGATCTTGGAATATCATGTACCTAGTGGATTTTATATTTTGTTAGTCATACATAATCTTGTCTTATTTGACTGTATATTTTGTAATATTGCTAGTGTAATATAGTTATATGATATAGTTTCGTTATTGTGCATAAGTGAAGTGGATGGGAAATAATAACACGGAGCATGGATTCTAACTTGCAAGAAAAACTCCCTGGAAAGCTTTAACAAGACAGCCACCATTTTATTATTTCATTGAAATGATAGCAAGAAACTTATATAATTGCCTACTGAACAATAACTGTAATAATATACTAGTAGATTGCTTGCCAAAAAAAAAACAAGTAAGCAGTGCAAATTTTCACTTGAGTAATAAAGCAAAAAGAAGTAAGTAAAAACAGTAATCAATAACGAATCGTGCACGTATTAGCGCAAAATCGACATGTTTCGGTCCATCCATCAGAGAAAGAGTAGAACTAACTTGTCAGATTGGAGCGTGATCACTCAATCCCCCCATTACGCGCGGGCTATCAGTCAATCTGGTGATCGTGTCCATTGTTCCGTCCACGAATAACTTATATACAAATTCATATAGAACGAAATACAGTAATAATATTACATTTTATACATTTAATATAACTGAGATTATAAAAAATAATATTAAATTTTATTAGTAAAAATCATGTATGTGTACACGCAGTAGGACTCTCCACAAGAGCGTATCACCGTTCTCCAATATCCGAAGGCAAGCGAGACACTGCTCCCACTATACACGACACAGTGTGTGCTCTCAGCATTTTTGGTTACAGAAATGTGGTGGATCAGAATTTCAAAGCCATCCCATAAACAGTTTCACTTCAAAATTAACTAAAATTGAGATGTACTTTTGGAACGAAGTTCCTTATCGCGCGTTGTGAAAGTGGGCTAGACGGAAAAAAATCTTACGAAAAGTTGTCACGACACTTTTTGCTATAGTAAGCTATTGTAAGCTGTGCGGCGTCGCATGTTTCTCTGTCTGTCTCTCTCTCTCTTATAGAAAGCAAGCCAGATATTTTCATTTCTATTTCCCATTGAACAGTGTGGTGTCGCGACGATTATTTTTGTTGAGTGTATACAGGTTTTTTGTAAATAATAAATAATAAAAAATAATAATAATAATGAATCCTGACAGTGTTTCTGCACAAGTTCCGGTTATTACAATTCCTTCACTATTTAATCGAAAGGAACTTTGTTCCACCCGGGTGTCCCTTGACGCCTCTCAAGTTTTTTTTTGTAATTATTATAAGTTTGTATAAATGTCATAAGAATTTGGTTCTCCTTAATTTATTGATTTGTGGAATAAAAATAAATTGCCGAATTTAGGTCAACGCATCACTACAAAACTACTTTTTTTATATATCATATAGAAGGCAAACGAACAGGCTGGTCACCTAATGTTAAGCGATCACCGCCGTCCATAGACACAAGCAACACGAGGGGAGTTGCAAGTGCGTTGCCAGCCTGTGTTTTGGGACAATAGAGGGAAAGAGGAGGAGGAGAGGAGATGGAAGAAGGAAGAGAAGAGGGGAGGGGTGAGGAGGAGTGATGGGCCTCCGGTGCTCTCACTTACCGAACGAAATGTAACAATGTAGGCACTGTTATTTCACGTCGGTTTTTTGTGGGTCGGGTGGTAGTACCCCGGGTGAGCCGACCTATTCGTGCTGAAACCAATAATAGTTTTTAGCGTGACTCTACGACTCTAATATTACTGCACACATTTGGCTAATTTTTATTTTGTTTTAGTCGTAATCGTTAGGACAAGGTTTTGTGAAAGAAAATGATTGAAAAATCGTACGAAAAACGGAAAGAATTGGGTCAAAAATGACAATACAAGAAACTGAGCGAGACAGAGGACGGTACGGAAATTTATAAATATTGACGGAATTGACAGATTAGCGTTCAGTTGTTTATTTATCATTTTATTTTTTTACATTTTCGTACTGTAAGTTTAACTAAGTTTGGTATAGTTTTCTTTGTTAGCTAGACCCGTGCGAAGCCGGGGTGTACAGACAGTTTATGGTAAAATTATTCTGTCAGACTATAGGGAAATTATGTCAACATCAAAAGCCGTTTTTTAATGAAAATTTATATGTACTTTTTCATCTGGAATCGCTTTTAGAATAGCAAATTCTGTCAGGAATAAATACAAAACATATTATAAAACAAAGTCTTCTGCCTCGTCTGTCTGTACGCGATAAACTCAAAAACAACTGAGCGGATTTTCATGCTGTGTTCATTTAGAGATAAAGTCATTCACAAGGAAGGTTTAGGTGTATAATTTGTCAAGATGATTCGTAAATTGTTTGAAATATAACGATAATTGTTGTAGTGACGGAAAAAGTAAAGCCCCCTGAGAGATTTCCGTGAAAACGCTGCCTAATCCCTCTGAGGTATAACAAACAAGTGATATTACAAGCGATGCATCGGTGGTAGAGACACGCTGAAAGTATAACTGGTTTCAGCATGAGTGAACCGGCTCGCCCGAGGTACTACCACCCGACTCACAGAAAACCGACGTGAAGTAACAGTATTAGCATTGTTGCGTTTCGTTCGATCAGTGGGAGGGTCGGAGGTCCATTTCCCCTCATCTCCTCTCCTCTCTGCTTTCTCCTTTCCCTCTTCTCTTCCCATCCCTTTTTCCCATTCCCCGAAACACAGGCTGGAAACGCACTTGCGACTACCCTGGTGTTGCTAGTGTCTATGGACGGCGGTGACCGGTTAACATTAGGTGAGCCGCCTGTTCTTTTGCCTCTTGTATGATATATAAAAAAACGCAGACGAAGTAGCAGCAATCAGCTAGTTAAATATATATTTTAAAAGTATCTTCTTGGAAAGTGTCATAAAATAAGCATCAAGATTAACCAAGCAGTATTTAAATACTGTAACGTCGTACCGATGACAATGGAAACTCCGGTAACAAGAGCCGATTTGGAGATGAAGATAGATCGTACAGGAGAGACGAGCGGTCACTTTGTCCACGGGAACCGTTAGGCACAGTTGATCAAAGCTCGTTTCTTCTTTCTTCTACTTATAGAGCTTTTAAATTGTTATTTTAAAACTAGGTGATGCCTACGTGACTCTATTCTCCTGATTTTTTTTGTTTGTTTCATCGAAATCACGTATTAATCTAGATTCTAATATTTAATTGTTATTTTATAATTTTTAATTGTTATTTTGTCACTAGAACTCACAGTGCCTATCCTTTGAATTGTCGTCTCTTGAGATCAGCTTGTGTAAGTTTGTGTGTATAACCAGGCTTGCAGGGTCTATCGTATCGGCGACTACTCATATGTGGTAGAAGTTAAACTTTAAAAAAATGATGAAATATTCAAAAAAAGATTTACTTGAATAAAATAAATAAAAAAAACTCGCTAGAATAGATATTTGATAGTGCAATATAAAATGAGGAGACCTTGAATATAAAAAATACTATATAATGTGTTTTATCTCACTCTCTCGCAAGCTAAATCTTGTATATATTTGTGTCTTTTTAATCTCGCTTTTTTATTTTATCATTCACTTCCGTTTGATCGAGTTTCAAATCACAACGGAGCGTAATTGTACGTACAAACATTAACTACACATTACTTGATTAAATATTACTTTCTACACACAAATAATTGATATTTGCAAATGTATTGAAATTATATTTGATGTTTACATCTAATAAGTAATCGTTAAAGTGGAAGTCTCTGCCAAACCCGTATAGCTGAACTTTCCAAAGAACCAAGTAGTTTTAAAAAAATTAAATTCCAAAAGTTCCACAGCGAGATTCCGAGTTGATGCCTAACTTCTTTACTGTGAGAGGCTTAGCGTAAAACTTCAAGGAACGTTTGGGATTTCGATTTTTTTTCAATAGCCTCTTTTGTAGTAAACGTAAGAAGTAATTTCAAATAATGTTGTACATATACAAGTATGCATTCATTTATGAAGATTATTGGCCGTTCAGTGGTTGAAATTTGATCATAATTAATTATTTATTTAAGTTTCAATATGGTTTTTTTTTACAAATAGTACACAAACATTGTAGATTAGTAAATGTAAGGATCGGTAAGTACGGCAATTAGGGATTTATGCATATAGGCTTCAACTCATTGGTAGTAAGGGAAAAAAACTATTTCCAATTTTTTTAATGCTAACGCTAAAATACTAAACAAAAAAAAGTTGTTGACAAATGGAAGAAAAATATTTTATATTCGCCTGTTTTTTACGTTATAGATTCTTAACTTTTAAATAAATATTTACGTCCCAATTCGTTGTAATTTTTTTACTGTTCCATGTCGAACACTATCCGTGGAGCGTGACATCTCCTACCTTGACATTTCGCCGCGATAAGAGTTTATTGACGTACAATAATATTTGTCCATTTATTTTATTTGAAACGGTAATGTAGTAATTACCATTAACTTAAATTTTGCGAAATAAAAATGATTAGGGCAAGAAACTATTCGAAATGGTAAACAATTTGTAACTCTAAGCCTTTGGCTATGAATCAAGAAAAAGGTGCAAAAAAGCATTTTATAGATTTATTAGGCTTCCTCACCTATTATGATGGAGAAGAACTCTTTGTATTGGCTGAGAGATTAGTTACATAACTGTTACCAATAAAATTAATATCAATTACCAACTCAATCCCCCGCACAACGAATTGTAGGTGGCAGCGCCCCACTGAAGCTATAACTGGTTTCAGCATGAATGGGTCGGCTCGCTCGGGGTAGTATCGTCTTCTCACAGAAACACCGTCGTGAAGTAACTGTAGGGTTCAGGTTCGAATTTTGTAGTCGCTGATAAATAAAATAATTTATTTGCAATATCGAAGACGTTTATTATTATTCTGTTTTTAAAAGACTGACATATAATTATATTTTTTGTTTAGAACATATACGTTTTAAATTATACAAATAAAAGAGAGGTTTTTAACAACCTCCAACCCGAAGGAAAAATGACCAAGACAATTACAACAAGAACAATAAATAAATACAACTGAGACTACATATATACTAGAAACTATTGTTAACAATACAAATAACAAAAAATAAATTTACAAAATAAAACTATAATTGAACCTAGACAACATAAGTTGCTCAATAGCCTAGGTATCTTCTTGAACTCTTCCCCAGCAGGGTCCACAAGAAATATTAAGAACTTTCATTCTTCCATTCCATTAATTCCATTCCATTCATTCAACTGCTTGTAGGCCAAATCATTGTTGTTACATGTAAGATGCTCTGTATATCCTTCTGTCAATGATAATCGTACTACATGACTTTCTGCACTATTATTCTTTACAATGGGTTTGAAAAATGTTGTAGTTTTTATTTTTGTATCAGCTGGATTGTTAATACTCAGTGTTTCCAATTCCTCACATTGTGACACAAAAATATCAATTAAAGAACCAATTTCGTTGTAAACAGACATACTAGGTACCGAACCGCGTAATCCACTCTCAAGCTTGATTTAAATACTTGTAGCTATTAAATTACTTTCAATTTGTATTAGATTATCATTTCTAAATTTATCAATATCTTGTATCTTAGGGCCGTCGTGAATTTTTGGAATGTGATCTACGAAGGTAGAAGAATTGGCGTCATCACCGTCAAAGTTCTTTAATTGTATTTCAGGTAACATACTACGTTCTGTGTTACCATTATCATCTGATAATTCCGCTGCTCCATTATGGGTCTCCGCCTTATATAATTTCTGTGAAGGTCGAGAGACGTTTTCATACTGGGAACTTAAATCGAACCATCGACGTTTATAATCTTCCGCGGTTTCCAAGTCAAAAAATATTATATCTTCTGATTCTTCTGACTGGAACTATAATTCCTGGATTTGTCTATCGATTAGAAATAATTGCTCAGCCTTTTCCGTGCAATATTTAAACAACGACCTAATATAAGACATATGGTCGCGCAATGCTTTCTGCAAATTTGTCTCAGCACATGTAAAAAATCGTCTTGCAACTGACCTTTGTTTCTTCAAATTCTCAATTACAGTCACGGTCGCCAATAATTGTAGGGTTCAGGTTCGTTTTGTTGTTGCTAGACGAGTTTATAAATAAAACTAGCTGCATCCGCGGCTCCGCACGCTTTTTTTTTAATTGTATAAAAGAATTATAAACTTCTGAGACTATGTACAATTATAGAAATGCTCTCTAAAAACAATTCAAAGTACGACACGCACACCACTTTTAGAAGTATGTAATGTATACAATAGATATATAAATACTAACAATGTACTTAGTGAGGTTTACCATCAGCAACGTATTTGGGATTTTAACACACCATATAACTATCTTCGTGGTCACTTACACTGTGTAAGGAACTAATGAAACAATAACTTAAATATTATCATAAAGATTTACATTTACATTACTTTGTCATTATAATAGCGATTTTGTGTCTATACAAAAAATAAACGCTTGTCTGTTCTGCAAGAAATTGTATTATGGACCTCTTTACGTAATACGTTTATGGTCTAAAATCTTATTAGGAAGACTCCTATCTTCAGAGATACTAATAATTGTAATATCGAATTTTAAATAATTAGTTGATAATTATTTCTCTAATTAAAAATAAAGAATGAGTTAAAATCTTGCTAAATTTCATACAGACAAAGTCGCGGGTAACAGCTAGTCTAAAATAGAATAACGTCAATTACTCTTTATAAGGTAAGGTGAAAGTCCCCGGAAAATCGGTCTAACCTTTTGGAGAAAGTACTGTCGGCAAAGCCACGGTTAACAGCTAGTATAAACTAAAATTGCCTGAATTACTTTTTATAAAGTCAGCTATCTGCCAGTGAAAGTCTCGTGAAGATTGGTCTAACCGTTTTGGAGATAGTATTACGGGCGAAGTCACAGTTAACAGATAGTGTAAATTAAAATTGCTTGTATTTTTTTTATAATGTCAGCTGTCTGACAATGAAAGTTTCGAGAAATTCAGTTTAACGGTTTAGGAGATAGTACTGCGAGCAAAGCCACGGTTACCAGCTAGTATAAATTAAAATTACTTAAATTACTTTTTATAAGGCCAGCTATCTGCAAATGAAAGTTTTGCTAAGATCAGTCTAACTGTTTTGGAGATAGCATTGCGGGCAAAGCCACGGTTAACAGCTAGTCTAAATTAAAATAGAGTGAATTACTTGTTATGATGCTCAATATCTGTTGGCGAAAGTTTCGTGAAAATTAGTTCAACCGTTTTCGAGACACCATTGCGGACGAAGCCGCAGTTAACACTTAGTCTAATTTAAAGTAGCCTATGCCACTCGCTGTAATTTTTGCTATCTGCCAATGAAATTCCCGTTAAAATCAGTTCAGCTGTTTCGGAGATTACCCGGAACAAACAGACAGACAGACAGACCGACAAAAATTTTAAAAATTGCATTTTTATTATATTTATAGAAGATAAAATATTTGCAATATCGAAGATATTTATTATTACACTGTTTTTACAAGACTGACATATAATTATATTTTTTGTTTAAAACATATACGTTTTAAATTATACAAATAAAAGAGGTTTTTAACAGTAACAGTGCTTGCAATGTTGAGTTTTGTTCGATCACTGAGAGCGCCAGAGGCCCACCTCCACCTGCTCGCTTCCCTTCCTCCACCTTCCCCCTTCCCCACCAACGCAGGCTGGCAACGTACTTGCGACACCTCTGGTGTTGCTGGTGTTTACGGATGATGGTGATCACTTAACGCCAGGTGATCCATCTATCCGTTTGCCGTATTATTATTCAATAATAAAAATCATACAATAGAATTAATTATGTATATAAGGGCGCGCGACTGGTTTCAATGTAAGTAAAAATTAAAACAAAGTTTCATTATCTGTAGTGCCATCTATCAGCTAATTCGGAACTTAAATAACACAGGAAATGTTATTAGCAACTCTTTTTTATAAAGTATAGAAAAGTACGAAGAGATTAATTACTATGATAAGTAACGATTTAAATTAATTTTGACTTAATAGAAGTATTGGTTATGTTTAATTATTATCTAACCGGATGGTACATAAACGTGACGCCATATTGCCGTAACGGACTTCCGTTACATTGTCGTCCAGTTACCTTCTAGTGGCGCCTAAAGAATTTTTACTTCTAAAAAAAAATTCAATCATGATTTCATTTACGAAATTATATCCAATAATCGTAAAAACGCATAGTATTTATGTTAACAAATGTACACTCCTGTGTCTATTAATATAACATACAATAATATTATTAAAACCAAATAATATAAAAAAGCATGTATACTCGTAACGAATAAAAATAAATAAATGTTTAATATCGAATTACAAGTTGTAAAGTATAATACTAAGAGACAAAATATCAATTATACGGAAAGAAAGAATACTCTCTTAGGTATTTCTTTTTATTCTTCTGTTCTGCAGACTCTTGGTCCGCACCTTTTATGCGTTCGCTATTTTTTTATCGTCCGCGTGAAAAATCGTATCTGTGAGAGGTGTTTTTTTATTTATTTAGTATTATTTTAACTTAACCATTTTTTTTTTATTTAAATTAACTATTTACTATTTTAGAGTGGCTTTGAATGATGTTATTGCCTTTAGGGCGATTTTATTATGATCCTTTATAGTTAAATAGTTATGTTGACATTAATTGATATTGCACATCAGAGAACATAAAAAGCTTTTTTTTAAGAATTGGTTTCTTCGTGTTTCCGTAAATATCAATATTTTACTGTACAAGGTGATGGGTATATTTTGCTTGAGTAGCTAGCTCACACAGCAATCAAACTAGAAGTTTGGAATATAATGATTTTTTAAAGATTTCTCTTTACAAAATTTTTATTCTTGTCACTACAAATTACGTGTTAGTGATTACTTAAAAGAATGAACAATAAAAAAGCAATAAAATCAATACCTAATTTACAAGTAAGACTTGGAGTTTTTGACGGGATTTTAGTCTGTCATGAGGATTTTATAATTTTATTCATAATCTTGTGTTATTTTGACTCTATATTTTGTAAATTTGGTGGTGTTTTACGTAATATAATTAGTTTATTGTGCATAAGTGAAGTGAATGGAAAATAATACCACGAAGCATGAAATTCTGAGATGCCACAAAAACTTTCTGGGAGGTTCTAACAAGGGATCCACCATCTTGTTAGAATATTAATTGACACGACGCTTAATATTGAAATGATCACACGACGCTTGTAACATTATTGATTACGCGACAATGGCAGTAATAATCTGAAAGATTGATTGCCAAAAATAAAGTTTAAAAAAGTAAGACTTAAGAGACACGAATGTTAGATGGATCTGTAGGTAAATTTAACTTTCTCATGATTATTTCTTAAGATTATCCAAAGATAAATTTCAAGCGACAGTTATCTCAATTGAAATAAAATGAATATTGTGATCATAGATCTATAGAAGCATTAAAAGTTGAACATACATAATGTTAATACAATATATGCGACGATATTTTTATGTTTTTCCTATCTATTTTGATTTAAAACTTTCACGAATTTGGCCGCGGTACCTTAGCTTTACAAAATTAAATTAAGACAATTGGAATATTTATAGTATAGTTTATTCTATTGTTTTTATATAGTTTAAATTGTAAAGAATGTATTATATATTTGAAATTAATTTATTATATCCAATAAACATGACTGCTCTCAATGGGATTTCTTTTCGACATTTCGCGAAATTGTCGGTTAATGTCTAAAATTATGTTAATGTGTTACTCTTTCAATGGAATGTTTTACAAACAGGTTTTTCTTAAATTCTATTATTCTTTGAATTAACACTTATTTACATTTGTTCCATAAGTTCGTTTCCACTGATAATCCACGCTGTACCGCTATCGGCCTTTTTAAACACTTCAACAGCAGCTCTACCAACCGCTTCAGTCGACTGCCCTGGCATGTTATCTATAACTTTTTCAAACTCTTCTATATGTTCATCCCAAGCCAGTGGCTTCGATGTTATGTTCGAAAGTGTACGTCCTGGACAAATTGCAACGACTCGTACACCATTCTTTTTATAATTTTCCTCGTGCCCCAAGGACTTCGTAAATCCCATAACAGCGAACTTGGATGCTTTATAATACATTAGAAATGGATCGACAATGAATCCATAGATCGAAGCTATGTTAATAATAGTACCTCCGAGACCGGCTTTATCCTTTCTCATATGTTCCCGGAACTTCATTGTCCATTCTACAACAGCTATAGTATTAACCTCTAACGTTTGTCTTATGTTATTCTCGTTAACAATACCAGCGTTATTAACCAATAAATGGACTCTTTTATATTTCTCAAAAATAAGTTCAGAAATAGTTTCCAAATCTTTAGTCACATCACATTTCATGAATTCAGCTCTGTTTTCACCGTATTTAACTTTCAATGTTTCAATACTTTCAGCACCTTTAATTTCGTTGACGTCTAATATAATAACAATAGCTCCTTGTTGTAGAAATGTCTCTGCTATCGCGAAACCGATGCCCTCTGCTCCACCCGTTACCACCACAACTTGGTTATTTAAATCTCTCTCCATATTGATGTTGCTATACCGACTGGTATCACTAAATGTACATAAATTTAAACGTGTATCGCTTTTATAGAGCCACTGGTATATAATATAATTAACCTATCCATATCTGTTTGTTGTCACAATGTGTTCACATAAATATGCTGTTGATAATTTTATGTGCATTGTAGAGACGTTAAACGAGTTTTATAGCGGAGTAATAATATACATATATGTGTGGTGTAGTCTTTATATATAAAAATCAATATTTGTGTGTTTGTGCGGAAACGCCGGAGAGGGTTCGTGGTTAAAAAATCTATATATATATACTATATACTAGACATTTTGATCACTATAAAACCCATGTTCAAGATTTATTCTCTCCAAACAAAACTGATTTGTTTGCATGAAACTCAAACTGGAATGTATCCAATTAAATTAAAGGCAAATCATATGCTTCGGGATATATTCAGGATAACATTCACACATGTTAATTGATTGAGTTGGTTAGAAGATAATGGAAATATAAACTGTAAGCCGGCAAAATAATTGCGTTGTTGCGAGGATAGTAAATAGGCCGTAGAGGTGAGGACCGTAGGAGCAACTCCGGGAATACTGGGAATACATTTCTTGCCAATAGATGTAGGATAGTTTGGATTCACAATTGGACCAAGGTGGAGCTTTAATCGGCTTCTAAGATTTTTTCAAATTTTTCGCGTTTGGTTATAAATTTGGATCCGGTAATAACCCATTTGGCGCAAACGACGTTGCGTGGGTCCGCTAGTGTATAATACGTAGGATATTTGTCGGTCACGATGCATTGCGAAATTTTTTAACAATCATAATCAGATGACGTACTGTCTTGCCATAATAACATATAAAACAATTAATTATAAAATTATAAAATTGTGAGACCATGTACGATTATAGAAATGCTCTTTAAAACGATTGTAAGTACGAGACGCACGCCACTTACAGTACCATGTAACGTATACATTAGATATATAAATACTAACAGTGTGCCAAATGAAGTTTATCATCAGCAACATATTTGGAACTTTAACTGTATCAGGAACTAATGAAACAGTGACTTGAAGATGTTCTTATTATGATATAATATGCCCATATTTCCAATAAGTAATACGTTTATGGTCTAATATCTAATTACGAAGACCCTAAGATAAAAGTATCTTCAAAATTACTATTAATAATTATAAAGTTGAATTGTAAACAGTAAATGAGCTGACGTCTTGAAATCTTGCATAATTATAAATCAAGACATAAAACAAAGTTACAAATTATATCTGTCTCAGGAGTTTTTAATATTTGATAATTTAAATAGTGCTCATTGAACTCGATACGATATTCTTATACATTATTATTGTAACTTAGTTACGTAGACCAAAGCGTGGATTTTCCGATAATAAATATATGGAGGAGTTGTTGAGGCGTGTATGCTTGGTACACATATACGTTTCAACAACTCATACACATATGAATAGTTAGCTAGGTTAGCTAAGATAGGTCGCGATTTTGCATGCAACATGCCGAGGTGTGCCGTGCACCCTTGAGCTGGTTGCCATAATAAAATTGGCTGAGTGCCTTAAGCGCTCGCCTTAGTAGTCCGGTGAAGCTGTTAAGACCTTGCTGGGTCAACAGCGTAGACATTTCGAAAAAAAAAACCAAAGCGCGGTAAATAAAAAATATGGCCGCCAAAATGACCAAAAAGATAATATAATTCAAATTACATACATAGATACAGATATATGAATTTCAATTACATTTATTCTTGGAGTCCGGTTCAACGCACGTCTTACGCATATGTTTAGAGTAAACAACATATTTCTTCTAAATTTCATGTTGACAAAGTCGCGGGTAACAAACAGCTTTTCTAAAATAGAATAACCTAAATTACTTCCAAAAAGGGTAATTATCTGCCAGTGAAAGTTCCGTGAAAATCGGTTTTAACCGTTTTGGAGATCTGCGAGTGAAACCACGATTAAAATTAAAAGAGACTAAATTACTTTTTATTATGTTCGCTATCTCCCGGTGATAGTCTTGTAAAAATCGGTCGAACCGTTGTGAATATAGTAATAGGGGGAAGCCGAGGTCAACAGCCAGTCTAATTTAGAGTAGCCTAAATAACCTGCTGTAATTAAGTAACCTGTAGTAATTTCAGGTATCTGCCAGTGAAATTTCTGTCAAAACAAGTCCAGCCGTTCTGGAGATTATCCGGAACAAACAGACAGACAGACCGACAATCATTTTAATAATTGTATTTTTGTTATCAGAAGCGTGTATACCATACTTTCAAATCGAATCAGTATTTTTCTATTTATTTTGATATTACATACAGACATTTCATTTTTATTATATGTATTGATTTTAGTTAGGATAATCGTATGGTTACAACACAATGTTTCCTTGAAAGATATTACTGTAGGATTATTTATAAAACCTCAATCAATCATACATATATAAACCTTGATTTCAATATTCAATAACGTGCGTCAATAGCACAGCACCAATTACAATAACTCACTAAACAAGGCCTGTCTTATCTCCATGAATCTGTTAGCTAATATTAACTACATACGTGTATCAATGACGAATGCGCGTAGCCTTGGAACACAAATGATGAATACCCCATAAGTCCTCAGATATATGACGTCATCATATCCATTAAATTTCTTTGTTTTTTTTTTATATCATAGGAGGCAAACGACTAGGTGGGTCACCTGATGTTAAGTGATCACCGCCGACCATAGACACTTGCAACACCCGGACAGTTGCAATAGCGTTGCCAACCTGTGTTTGAGGAGGGGCAGGGGGCAGGGAATGGGATGGATGCCTCCGGCACTCTCCTTGACTGAAATAAATGCAACAATGCAAGCACTGTTTTTTCACATCGATTTTCTGTGAGAGGGTAGTACTACCCTGTACGAGCCGGCTCATTCATGCTGAAACCAGTAATAGCTTCGGTGTGGCTCTACAACCTACCAAAAGTAATGCTGTTTTTACCAACCTTTCTTCTAAATTATTACTGCTATTATCCCGTAGGTACAAGTTTCTTGTGATAATTTCAATGTTTTAATAAGAGATTTTTGGTATCTCAGAATACACGATACATGGTATTATTTTCCAACCACATCACTTGTACACAGCAACTGAACTAGATTACGTAAAACACCAGAAATATTGCAAAATAAGTAGATGGTAGAGCCACGCCGAAGCTATTACTGATTTCAGCATGAATGGGTCGGCTCGCACGGGGTATCACAGAAAACCGACGTGAACCAACAGTGCTTGCATTGTTGCGTTTCGTTCGGTCAGTGAAAGCGCTGGAGGCCCACCACTCCTCACCTTCGCCCTCTCCTTTTTCCATCCTCCCTGCTCCAACACAGGTTGGCAATGCACTTGCGACTCCCCTGGTGTTGCAAGTATCTATGGACGGTGGTGATCATTTAACATCATGTGACCCATCTCTTCGTTTGACTCCTGTGATTAAAAAAAAATCGAACAGCAAAAAATATATGGACTTAAAAAAATAAATTTAAATCTTTCGATATCGTGTGAATACTGCTTTAAAATCTATTGAAGCACATTAGCGTTATCAGCAAATGCAAATATTGATTTCAAATGTATACTGTGTCTGCTTTGTTTAGTGTGATATGCCAATCAATAATGAACTGTAACGTATAGACAATATAAATCATACTAAATTTGTATATAATGTTTATTCAACAGCTGGCTTTTGCACGAACAAAATGATACCAAATGCCCATTACACTACGAGCATATGTTGCAAATTAACAACTTAACGCCATTCTAACAAATCTATCACATATCATTAAAGATTTATTTAGTCTCTTCTGTATCATTTACTCACCCACTTTTTATGGAGATCTTTATTTCAAAGACCATAGGGATAGGGACCTAAGCATAGTGAATTGGTCCCAGAAATATATTTAAACGGTATTTAAGGCATATGTGGATATTCCTA
>JACEII010000016.1:2762045-2777641 GCA_014332785.1 Antheraea mylitta
GGTATTTAAGGCATATGTGGATATTCCTAAGTAAAGTGAATCGGTTCCAGAAATATATTTAAACGGTATTTAAGGCATATATAAGATATTAAGATCTTGAAAGCTTCATGTCATATGGTATTCTGCTGTAGGGTACAAATGCTGAGGTAGATACTATATTTTTATTTATTTTTATTACAAAAACGGTCAGTTCGAGCAATATGAGACCTCGGGAATCATTAAAAACGTAAATCATTCCAGAAATTCGATATCATAACTCTACTCTACCAATACATTCTTGATAATATAATGTATGCCTGTAAAAACATTGAAAAAATGAATTTAGTAAAAGACCGGCATAATCTAAATAATAGAAACTGTAATAAACTGGTCGTCCTATGTTTCAAACTTAGCAAAACCAGTAATAGTTTTTTAGGTAATAATGTTAGGTTCTACAATAAAGTCCCAAAGCGTGTTACCGATTTGCCGGACGATAAATTTAAGCGCTACGTCAAGCAGGTTTTGGTGTCAAAAGGATATTATAAGGTGGATCAGATGTGAAAGATGGTGATATCTGGAACTGACTCCTCTATGCATCCACTAAAAGCTATTGTATATGAAATATATATTTTAAAAATGTACCCGATCATGTTTCTTGCCAGTTCTTCTCGATGACTGGGTTATTTTCCGAACTGGTGGTAGTTTTGACTTATTTGTCTTATTAGGGCTTAAACTGAATAAAATAATTTTAATTTTGATTTTTGAAAGTTTAAGATCTCTAATTTAATTGGTTTTCGAGAAAAAGCATAATATGTAAAAAACAAAAAAAAGAATATTTCTCATGATTGATTGAACCGATTAATCTCGATTTTTAATATATATCGGGGACTACTAGTTTACTACTACTAGCTTATAGAAAAAAAAAAAACGAGTGCACACTAAGATCGCTGTAAATAAGGTATACGTGTGTATAAGTATATAATGTTACTTATCTTGTTGTGTGCAATTTTTTTTTATTATATCAAAGGAGGCAAACGAACTGGTGGGTCACGTGATGTTAAGTGATCACCACCGTCCATAGACACTAGCGACATCTGGGACGTCGCAAGTGCGTTGCCAGCCTGTATATGGGAGAAGGGGGAGGGGAAGGAAAGGGAAAGAAGGAAAGAGGAAGGGACGTGGGCCTCCGGCTCTCTCACTGACCGAACGAAACACAACGATGCGAGCACTGTTATTTCACGTCGGTTAACTGTGAGAGGGGTGGTACTACCCCGGAGGAGCCGACCCATTCATGCTGAAACCAAAAAATAGCTTCAGCGGGGCTCCTCCGCCTACTACATACAGCCTTGGTGTCTTTATAAGGGTGATATAAAATGCATTGACTCTTTGCATATGAGGTATCTAAGATCAATACTTCACATAGAGTGGCAAGACACAGTTCCAAATTCATAAGTATTGAGAAAGACAGAGACATCATTGAATCCTAGCTTATAAAAGGTCATAAACCTTCTTCTACTCACAGCTGAAGAAAGGAAAACTCATTCTTGGAGGCCAGCTATTGCGTTACAAGGATGTCTTAAAGCGCGTTTTATATTTTGTGTGAGGGTTGGTAAGAGCTCTACATAGTAACTAGCTGTACCCGCAGTTCCGCACGCGTTTTGTTAAATTGTATTAAAGAATTATAAAATTGTGAGACCGTGTAGAATCATAGAAATGCTCTATAACAACAATTATAAGTACGACACGCACGCCACTAACAATAACATGTAACGTATACATTATATATATAAATACTAACAGTGTTTTAAATGAGGTTTATCATCAACAATATATCTGGAACTTTGAACACAGAAGAAGTCATGAAAAAATACTTAAAGGTGATAATGATATAATATGCCCATATTGTCAATGAGTAATATACTATAATACATTTATAGTATTATTTCTTATTAGGAAGACGCCTTTTATCTTCAAAATTGCTATTATAATATTGAATACTTATAATATTGAATTGTAAATAATGAATGAGCTGACGTCTTGAAATTTTGCATAAATATAAATCAAGATATAAAACTTTATATTAGTTTAAGCAGTTTTATATCTGACAATTTAAATAGTGCTTAATATGCCTATATGTTACTATGGTTACTAAGTTATGTAGATCTAAGCTCGGTAAATAAAACAAAATGGCCGTAAAAATAACCAAAAAGACAATATAATGAAACAGATATATGAATTTCAATTATATTTATTCTTGGAGTCCAGTACAAACCGTCTTACGCACATGTTTACAGTGAACAACATATCTTTGCTACATTTTATGCGGACGAAGTTGCGGGTAACAGCTAGTCTAAAATAAAATAACGTAAATTGCTTTTAATAAAGTCAGTTATCTGCCAATGAAAGTGCCGTGAAATTCGATCCAACCGTTTTTGAGATAGCACTGCGGGCGAAGTCACGGTTAGGAGCTAGTCTTCATTAAAATTAACAAAATTACAAGCTATGATGTCTGCTATCTGTCGGTGACAGTTCCGTGAAAATCAGTCAAACCGTTTTGGAGATAGCATGACGTACAAAGCCGCTGTTAACAGCTAGTGTGATTTAGCCTAAGTAACCCGCTGTAATTTCAGCTATATACCAGTGAAATTCCTGTCAAAATCGGTCCAGCCGTTTCAGAGATTACCTGGAACAAATGGACAGACAGACAAAAATTTTGAAAATTGCATTTTTGTTATCAGAACCGTGTATACTTTCATAAGCAATAAGTAAAAAATATATTTTGATATTACATACAGACACTTCATTTTTATTATATGTATAGATAATGGAAATTATCACTAACTAGCTTATGTTCGGACCTTTTCTCGCTTGAATGTAGATATGTCCTATTCCTCGGAAACAATTATTTTATTCTTGATAAAAGGCACCTTATATTCTCTTCTGTGTACCTAATAATGTGTTTGCAAAATTGTATTATAATCGATTAAGGCTTAAAAGAGTAAAAACTAAACATTTCTTTTTTTTTTAATAGGAAGGATATAAAAAAGTGTGTGTGTGTGTGTGTGTGTACTTATGTACACGTGTTAGAAATTATACTCCTTTGACGTAATAAAATAAAAATCTTTTCAAAAATTTCATTTTTCGTCTTATTCTACGTTTGTAGAAAAAACGATACTAAGAATAGAAAAAAGGTATTTAATACATTGAAAGTTTTAATACAAAGAAATACAAACAACAAATACAAAGAAACAAATTGATGACTATAGCTAACTTCAGGGCGTCGGTTTTTCGTGATGATGTGCTCGCGCATCGTAATAATATACTCTCATCATTTTTCCCTAACGCGCCAAAAGAAGTATAACCTCAAAAATATTTATACTAAATTTGAATTCCTATTACTGGAGTATTTCCTTAACAACGATAGCAAATACAAAGAAATTGAAACATATTTATACACAGTGGCGATGATTCAACAAATCCGACGTATGTAAGTGCGAACCAGGGAAATCACTTAGCATATGACAAATAGTGCCAGAGTGACACGCTTTTAAGATATATATAATCATACGCGTTCCTGTAGTCGAAAGGGATACCTTATATATGACACATGATTCATGACAGTTAAGCCTACTTGTGGCAAACATTATGTTCATGTCTAAATGTATACATTTCATTATGTGAATACTTCAAGCGTGAATAATTCAAGCGAAATGCAAGTCTAGAAATGACATACATTTTCCAATTCGCAAAAATATGTAACACATTCTCAATTTGAAGATAGTAGTCAGTTAAATAAATTCATCATAATTTAGTTCTGGATTTGAAATGGTGGTTTTTTCTTCTTCTTCTATTTTATTTATGACAACCAGTCTTCTACTTAGTAGACTCCGAATCCATGCCCCGTGGTATTATTTCCGATCCACTTCACTTGTGCACAATAATCAAACTATATTACGTAAAACACCACCAACATTACACAATATAGAGCCAAATGACACAAGATTATGGATAAAATATAAAGACACCATTACATGGCATTCCAAGATCTCGCCAAAAACTCCAGGTGATTATTTCGACGCGACATCTGATCTATACTAGATCTACTACACTCAACAATATTATTGCAGATTTAAAATGAAATATTCGCTTATTGATATTACAAATAGTCGGTCATTTAATCTTGAGATTGCAATATTGTTTTTAATTTTTAACATTGTAACAAGTATGAGTATCAAATAATAACTCCTGAAAATTTAATTAAGTTTTCTAAAGGAATGATTTAATTTTTTTATTAAATTGAAAAACCTTAATAGTTTCAATACATATATCGGGGAAGCCATTATTGACCTGCGATACTGTGAGACTGCGATAGTAGATAGAATGCACAAAAATCTCAGTTAAGATATTTTAATTTTTGTATTCTTGTTACGGCTAAGTCAATGTTTAGATCATAATTTATTTATTTGTACTATTGTTCACATGAATTTAGTATAAATTTTGCTTATCCTTACTCCCTTAAGTCTTGGTTATAAATACAACAATTGTGAAGACGAAATTGGTTTCAATAATTATTCGCAAGTTACAAATTCCAACATAACTAGATATGTATTTCGACACGTACAAGTTACGTGTAACATATGTTGCAGAATGAACTAAGCTAGCACTCGCCGGGGGTGATCGATATACTTAGCGTAACTCCACGATGGTTTCCGAAAGTTCATTTGTTTCGGCCGCCCGCTGCCGCGTTTCTATCAGAACTGTGTTACAAAAAATGTATGAACAGAATGCTTACACTCAATAATGATCGAATTTTTCGAAATATTTTTGAAGTAAAACTTGTTTACGCACGATTGACTTGAGGAGTAGGCTGATGTATGTGTGACCCGAACGTGTGATTGGGCATAGCGAACGTTTTTTTTTGAACTGACAACGCGATTGACCCAGCAAGGTCTTAACAGCTTCACCGGAGCAAGGCAAACGGAAGTTGCAGAGAGATATAAGTTAGTGAACATAGAAAAAGAGAGTTACGTTTCGTATATTACTGTAGGCATATGAGTGAGCAGTTTGCGCGTACATCTTCTTTCTCTATTCTTCTTATAGCCAGTGTATAATATAAAAATCAGTTTTTAAGAAGTCTAGGTCCGTACCCTCGGCGTGGAGCCCTTGAGTGCGCTGTTGGCACGATACAGTGACACAAAATCTTACGTCACTGCAACAACATTACACATATCACCCCCACGCACGTGCACGCATACACGCTTACACATGAAAGTAGAAGGGTTTTGTGTCTTTCCTTTATCGAATTGAAATAGTTTGGAAAATTATCCGACACAAAATATATATAAGAGTTGTTGAGGTATGTATGCTTGGTACATATATATGCTCCAACAACTCATATATGTATGAATAATTAGCTCAGGTCAGCTTAGATAGGTCGCGAATTGCATGTATCAGGCAACAGCCCAAGCCGAGATGTGCCGTGCACCCTTGAGCCAGTTGCTCAAATAATATCGGCCGAGTGCCGCAAGCGCTCGTCTTAGTAGTCTGGTGAAGCTGTTAAGACCTTGCTAGGTCAATAGCGTAGTCATTTCGAAAAAAAAAGTTCTTAAGAAGTTCAGTGATGTGGTCAAGCACACTTGTTTTTTTTTTAACTCAAATTGACTCGCTTATTCCCTTACTAATATTATAAATGCAAATGTTGATTTGTTTATAACGATTTCAAGTACTAACTACATAACCATTTTTTTTTTTTTTTTACGTGGGGAAATCCCTTATGGATATCCACCCTCCCGGGGGAGAGAGTGGGATATGTCCGACTCGCACGGACTAAAACCCCACGGTGTACCGACAGACCGTGATGTTGGGGCGGCAAGGGATCGTTCTATGCTATTCCCCTTGTATAGCCGCCCCAACGGTCCACCCGGCGGAAGGTAGCCGCCGGGCTCCTACCTATCGAGAGGCAGCTGGGCACACACCAGCTGCCCCCCCACATCCGCCAGACCTGTGCAATGAGGGGATGAGCCCCCCGACTACATCCCCTCAGGTCCGGCTACGGTGGCAGGAGGAGTTGGGCAAAGCGCCGCCTCCTCCTGCCGGTCCTCTGACGGCGAAGACGCCCACTGAGTGGGTCCGCCTCGCGTGCCCTCTCCGCCGCCTCCTTTTGCGAGATGACTTCCTCGCAAAAGGAGGCCACTGCTCGCCATGCCTGCTCGCTGCCGAGCATGGACAGAACCACGCTCGGCAGCGACAAATCCTCTCCTACCGCCACCGCCAGAGTGCGGCGCTCCACCTCCCATGCAGCACATTCAGACAGAGTGTGCTGCGCAGTATCTACCTCAGCGCCGCACTCGTGACAGACGGCGGTCGGCTCCCTGCGAGCGATCCGGTGCAGGTACCACCCGAAACAACCGTGTCCAGTCAGCACCTGCACCAGTCTGAACGTCAGGGAGCCCCACTTGCGACCAATCCACTCCCGCAGGACCGGTCGGACGGCGTCAACGGTGTACGTTCCGTAGCGCGCGTCCGCCAGGTCCTGCATCCACCTCTCGACTGCCTCCTCCCGCAGCTGCCGTCTTTTCCACCATATTTCCCTGGGAGCCGGAGGCTCCCCACTACGTTTCCTCGCCGCCGTGAATTCGTACACAGCGGCGAGAACACCTGCCTCCAGCTCCCAAGGAAGGGAGCCGGCGAGCGCAAAGGCCGCCGCCGAGGACACCGTCCGGTACGCCCGGATCGTCCTCAGTGCCACCGTGCGCTGCGCACTGCGCAGCGTGCGCACGTTGGCGGCACCGAGGGCGTCTGCCCAGACCGGTGCCCCGTAGGCGGCCATCGCCCGCATGACTCCCATGAAAAGTCGCCGGCACCCGGCACCCGGCCCCCCAATATTGGGGAGCAACCGGCCGAGTGCCGCCGCCGCCCCAGCAATTCGTGGACCGAGCCCCGCAAAATGGGGCTCGAACCGCCAGCGCCCGTCCAGGGTGAGGCCCAAATACTTCATTTTGGCCCCCACCCTGATCCGGGCGCCTTCCACCATTATGTGAGCCCCAGGAGGTGGCCCCCGCCGAGGCCCGTGGAATAACAGGGCCTCAGTCTTCTCGAGGGCCACCTTGAGGCCCAGCCTCCTTATGCGCCTGACCACGAGGGTTGTGGCCATCGTGGCCAGGCACTCCACCTCCTTCCAATTCCCCCCCCCCCCCCGGGCTACGACTAGGGTGTCATCCGCGTAACAGATTAGACGCGCTCCATATAGGAGCACGCCGCGGAGCACCCAGTCGTAGCCCATGTTCCACAGGAGCGGACCTAGCACCGACCCCTGTGGAACCCCCCGCCTTGTGGCTCGCCGGACCATCCGCCTGTCGCCGTCGACGTAGGCGACCTCCCTGTCCTCCAGGTACGCCTCCAACAGCTGCCGCAGGTACGGGGGCACTCCGAAATATCGAAGAGCCTCCCGTATGACACTGTGCGACAGACTGTTGAAGGCGTTGGCGATGTCTAAGGACACCGCCAAGACCCTCTCCCCTTGGGAGGTCGCTTCCGTCGACAGCGACTTTAGGAGGCACAAGGCGTCCACAGTGGAACGCCCTGTCCGGAAGCCAAACTGCGCGTCCGATAAATTTGGCCCCACTCCCTCCAGGTGCTGGACGACTCGGGAAGAGACGACCCTTTCCAGCACCTTCCCGACGTCGTCCAGCAGGACGAGGGGCCGATACCCGGACGCGCAGTCGGCAGGGCGGCCCTCCTTCGCCATAAGGCAGAGCCGCCCTTGCTTCCAGAGCTTCGGGAACTGCCTGACTACCAAACACCGGTCAAACAGCTCCCGAAGCCACCCCCCAAGATGGCCCAGTGCAAGGCCGAGCACCCGGCCCGGGACCCCGTCAGGACCGGGCGCTCTCCTCCAGTTGAGGAGGCGCTCGACAGCTCTCCCCATCTCCTCTTCTGTAATTGGGGGAGGACTGTCAGGCAACTCCCCAACTTCCGCCCGAGGTGGAGGCATGGGAGGAGCCGGTAGCAGCGGAGGGTCGGGGAATAATTCTCCCACGACCCTCGCCACCACCTCCGGCTGGAGGGTCTCCGTCACCGGGGGCGCCCAGGATCGTAACTTGTTGCGTACGAGCCGATACGGGCGCCCCCAAGGATCTCCCTCCAGCGTTTGCAGCAACTCTTCCCATGCCGCTTCCTTCGCCCGGCTGATGGCAGCCTGCAGGATCTTCCTGCACACCCTGTAGCTGCCATACAGCCGGGCTTCCTCCTCGGGGTCCCGGTGCCGCCGTCGGCGGCTGCGCCCGAACAGCCGCCTGGCCGCGGAACAGGCCACCCGAAGATCGGCGAGCTCCGGCGACCACCAGTACACCGCTCGTTTGTTTGGGCGGTGTACGTTCCGTGGCATCGACGCGTCGCAGACCTTCGTGAGGGCACCACGGAGGCGGGCTGCAGACGCGTCGACATCCTCCTGCGGGGGGGGGGCATGGCCCACGCCTGGACGATGGCGGCCTCTTCCGCTAGTTCACGGTTGAGGCGGCTCACCGCCCAGCAGGGGAACCTCGCGCCCCTCCGGGGGCGAGAGCTAATTCTGGCTTGGGAGGTGGAGACCTCGAACCTAATATATCGGTGGTCCGATAGAGTCTCCACCTCCTCAAGCACTCTCCACCCCCGGACACGACGTGCGACAGACGGGGTGGCAAACGAAAGGTCTACCACAGACCCCCCGTTCTGTCGCACGCACGTATGGACGTCTCCTTGGTTGAGGAGGGACAGCCCTACTTCGGCTGCCCACTCCTCAACGGCCATGCCCCTCGGGTCCGTGGCTGCCGCTCCCCAGGTCCTCGATTTAGCGTTGAGATCGCCCACGAGGACCACGGGGAGCGGCGACAGCCGCCTGACAGCTCCCTGCAGGGAGCCGAGGAACACCTCAAACTCCCATAGGGGCTTGTTAGGGGAGAAGTACACCCCCACAATGGCGTACTCTCCCCAGACGGCTGCCACGAACCCGGCACCTCTCTCTCTCACCGCCAGGGGCGAACCTCGTCCGGCCATAATTGCCACGGAGCCATTCTGATCCCCAGCCCACTGCGGCTGGGAGGGAACGTAGTACGGCTCCGCGGCGACCGCGATCTCGATACCCCACTCCGCCACTGACTGCACGAACAAATCCTGTGCAGCGGCGGAGTGGTTGAGGTTCGCCTGGAGGAAGTTGCGTATGGTGTGCTCCATCAGTGATCCATAGCAACTTCCTCCTGCCTGGTGGCGGCCACCCTTAGACCTGTTCCCATTACGTGGGGGTCCCTGCCCTTCATGATGGGGGGCCTGCACATGCGGCTCCCCATTACATGCCCAGAGGGCCTCCCGGCATCTGCGCAGATGGCACAACGGGCCGCCTCCGCCCTGCACTCGACCATCTTATGGCCCACAGCGCCGCAGCGGTAGCAGGCTTCTCCCCTGCTGGTCGAGGAGGGGCACAAGGCACGGGTGTGCCCCAAGCCCATGCACTTAAAGCAGCGCATGGGCCTTTCCTCCAGCAGCAGGACGCGCACGACGCTCCACCCGACCAGGAGCTTGCCGGCCTCCACAAGCACCCTGGCCGCCGCCGCGGGAAGCGTCATGTGCACGGCGCCTAGACCCCCCCAATTCCTCTGTATCTCCCCGACCTTAAGGTCCTCCAGCCTGCAGTTGGCCTTTGCTGCCACGACCGTCATTATCTCCGTCCGGGACACCGAATCGTCGAGGCCGACAATTCGGATGTCTGCTTTTTTTATCGGGACCGCGACCATGGCAACTCCAGCCAACGCCACCTCGAGCTTCTGGGCCAGTTCAGCGGCCTTCTCCTTGCTCTGGCCCGGCAGTTCGATTTTCCGGGCCCCTGTGGCCGTCGGCCTCACCCGCACGTCGCCGATACCCATATCGGGCAGGGCGATGTGCTCACGCGCCTTTAGCATTACCTCCCTGTAACCAACCCCCTTACTGGCTGCGGCATCCTGCAAAGTCACGATGACCGCAGCCGATTGGGGGGCGGGAGGTAACTTCTGCCCCGCTGGCTTTGGTGGGGTTCTGGGCGCCGTGGAAACCGCGGTTGAGGCCTTAGGTGTAGCCGCCGGGGCCCTTACCGCCTTCTTCTTTCGACCCACCACTGTGGACCACGCTACCTCACCATTCTCCACCGCTGAGACCGGTAATGCGGCCCAGTTAATCCCCAATGGGGCGATTACAGGGACCGGGGGCGCATTCGCAACCGGCTTTGCCGCACTAGTCCCTCCACCTTTCTTCTTGTCTCCGGCCAGGGACGGACGAAGGGACGGCTCTGGGGGAAGACGCCTCTCCAGATTCTCCACACGTGCGTTCAGCATGTTGCCGAACGACGTGCGGAGAGTGTCGACCGCCTCGGTGAGGGCCTGCCGCCACTCAGGCTGCACAGGTGCCGGCATGGGGGGAGGAGGAGGAGGCATCACCTTTTTGGCGTTAGCCTCCCTCCGCCACGCCAGGTTCTCCGCCTCCAAATCTTCGATCCGACGGCGGAGGGTCTTTGACTCCCTTTGGAGTTTGCGGTTCTCCTCCCCTTCTGTGCGGTCCACCAGGGACTCCACCACCTCTTGGAGGGTCCTGGCAGCATCCTTCAGTGCTTTGATGCACCTGGTACTTATTTTATTAGACTTCTTTGCCGTCTCAAATATACACGCTACGCTTGAGCCGGCAAGAGCCTTAAGACGTTGAGCGTCCAAAGCATATACATCCACTGGGGGTACCTCCTTTAGGGGTACCCCCTCTCTCTCCGAGTCGGAGCTCGGCAAAGAGCCGGCAACCGTATTTTTTTCAAATTCTTGTAATACATTTAATTTTGGTAATGTACGTACAGGAAATCCTTACATTTTCCAAACATTTTTATTACATTTTTATCCGTGCAGGGGCAAAATACGTAAATATGCAAATATATATTGCAAAGAGTTTGAAATACTATGTAGATGAATTCATTTTTAATCTAGAATAATTACAAAAAAATAGTGATGTGAGTGTTCTGTTATGCATATATTGTGCCTCATAAGAGATTAGGCTTAGTGTAGAATAAAACGTATAAGATGTAGCCAAAGTCCGGAAACTGATTTCCGGATTTCAGTTTATTCCGTTTTGGTAAATACTGAAAAAATTACCGTCCATTTCTATTTCAGAACAAGAATGTTCTATTTTTCAAAGAATAACATCATTAATTTCCATATTGCTTTATATGAAGACAATCTATACACTTAAGAAAAGTTTCTAGAATACCATATCTATACATATAAAAAGAATGTAAATGTAATGTGTCTCTACTTTTTCAATTTTCGTGAAAAAAAAATTGTTGCATGTGTCTAAGAATAAGTAATAAAATACATTTCAAGCTCTACTTACTTATTACTTAGCTTAGGGTTAGCTCAATTAGATTAACGTAGTTGCGTAACCTAGGCAAAGCCAAAGTCGAGGTGTGCCGTGTCCTTTTTTTCGTGATTGGGGCATTTTACCCCAATCTTCTGGGCTCCTCTGCGGAGGTAGGCAGAGACTTTTTAAGACGTTTTAGTTTATTCCCCACTTTTCTCTTAATGTATATTGTTCCTGTTTTCCAAGCTTTCCTGATTATTTTCTGTCTTTTTCTTCTTAGAAAAGTATTATTTCTGTAAGGTTTAAGTTTTGCTTTATTTTTCTTATGGTTTTTTATAGGTTTAGTTTGATTTATTTAGTTTTCTACATTTCCTCACTATTTTTTTACAAAAATTTCTGAATATTTCTAACTTTTCTTTATTGCCTAATATTTGATGTAAATTTTCTTTGAAGATTCTAATTTCTAGTACTTAGTTGCTCTAAGTCATATCTTTTCCTCGCAAATTGTGGACATACCAATATTAAATGGACAGCCGTTTGATTGGTTACATCCGTGTACCCTTTAGCTAGTTGTCAAAATAAAATCTGCTGAGTGCCTTAAGGGCTCGACTTAGGAGTTTGGTGAAGCTGTTAAGGCCTTCCTAGGCTAATAGCGTATTAGTCAGTTCGAAGAAAAAAAACCATTAGTAATTAGAAGTCAGTGACATTCATCGGCTTAGGTCGATACTAACTTTAACAGTCATCTATGCCTGGTAGAGATTTAGGTCAACTATTGGAAGTTCCTATAGATCAAAATGAGACTCCATTTAACAACAACATAAAGAAACTTTTATAGAGCCGGAAGAAAGTAAACAGGACCAGACAGAGCCAGTTTAGTTGGAAGTTAGCTAGTTACGAGGCACGCGGCGGTTTTACCAAAATAGGGGTCGTCGGCGTCGCCCAACTAATATAACAAAGTTGCAACTTGTTATTTATCTAATTCCAGTAGGGAAGAAATGTGGGTACTGCAACCCTTATATCCAACGTTGGTAATTTCACATGTATGTCGTGATTAATAGAGATCTGTGTGCAGATCTACGTGTTTGATTCAAACTTTCCTATCTATACTAATATTATAAAGGTGGGGAGTTTGTTTGTTTGGTACAACGTGCTTTTTTCAGAAAGTCTAGTCCGATTTCAATAAGTATTTCAGTATTAGATAGTTTATTTATTGAGGAAGATTATGAATTATATATCATCACGCTAAGAATTATAAGAGCGGAGTACTAAAGAAGAATGTTTCAAAATCGTTTTTTTCCTTTTGAGAGCTTCTTCTGCGTGTTAGTTAAACCAAAGTAATTATTTCACGCGGGTGAAGGCGCGAGCAAAAACTAGTTATACTATAAAATATCTTGGTTCTTACATATTAACACCACTGCGACTGGAGTTGGTCTAATTGGTAATTGCAAGTTGGATGGTCAAACAACATTAAAGAGCTTCGGGTAAGAAGTTATTACGTTGGATGAGATAAATATTATTCTATGAATGTATAAAAATAAACCTAATATAGCCTAATTGCACTTGATAGTCATCTAATTTGTGGCTGCGGTGGCGTTAATCCGCGTTAATAGAACATTTTTATTGCAGTTTTTCCCTGACTTCATATTCCCGTGTACATAAATATTTCAACAACGCGCA
The DNA here is from genome assembly GCA_014332785.1 of Antheraea mylitta. Lineage (NCBI taxonomy): Eukaryota > Metazoa > Arthropoda > Insecta > Lepidoptera > Saturniidae > Antheraea > Antheraea mylitta. The sequence goes on from JACEII010000016.1 coordinate 2,775,045, forward strand.
AATAGAGTAAAATAAAATTACTATTTTTAATATTAATGTTGGCACAACTATACTACTACAAGTTAATTTCGAACTGAAAACGTAAATATATATATTTGTTTATTTGAATCGTTACATCTCTAGGAGCGCTTCAGTAATATCGCAGGAACGTTATTGGAGTTGCATTTGCGAGATGATTCTGTCGGTAGTTAGGTTGTTGGCTTCGAGCCAGACTGATAGCGTCTTATGAGCTCTCGAAACACTTTCAATATTTAAACTGTCTTAATATTTTTAGAACGAACACTGATTTATGCAACTTTTTATATTTGTAATCAATGTTTTCTTGCGTAAAACTTTTTTTTTTCGAACTGACAACGCTATTGACCTAGCAAGGTGTTAACAGCTTCACTGAACTACTAATGCGAGCCCTTAAGGCACTCAGCCGATTTTATTTGGGCAACTAGCTCAAGGGTGCACGGCACACCTCGGCTTGGCTGTTGCCTGTTACATGCAAACTCGCGACCTATCTTAGCTAACCTAGCTAACTATTCATATATGTTTGAGTTGTTAAGACGCATATGTGTACCAAGCATACACGCCTCAACAACCCCGCCATATATTTTTTTATCGAAAAATTAGAGCTTTTTCAGTTCGATAAGGGAAAAAAATAAAACCCTTCCACTTCCATGTGTAAGCGTGTAGCGTGCACGTGTGTGGGGGTGATCGTGTAGTGTTGTAGCAGTGATGTAAATTTTTGTGTTACTATATCGCGCAAGTAACGCACTCAAGGGCCGAGGGATCGAACCTAGACTTGAGCCGCTGCCGTGGGGTGCCTAATCTGGTGTGCGGGAGCGAAATTTACCTCCAGACCACGGCGACGTGATCTGTGGTTACGCGGGCGTGGGCGTGAACACGCTCTGTTTGGAGAGACAGGCTGGTACTGATCGTTCAAACTCTTGCGTAAAACGTAATAATTCAAAAACTCCCAAAATATATCTGCATAGACATTAGCACACACACAGCCATTCTTTTATTGTATACTTATTTACAAACATGGATAAAGCATGGTATGTAGGAACGGAGCCACGCTGAAGTTATTACTGGTTTCAGTATGTATGGGTTGGCTCGCCCGTAGTAGTACCACCCGACCCACAGAAACACAGAGGTGAAGTAACAGTGCTTGCATTGTTACCTTTCGTTCGGTCAGTGAAAACGCAGGAAGACCACTTCCCTCTCCCCTCCCCTTCCCCGACTCCCAAGTTCCTTATTCCCCCCTCCCTCAAATACAGGCTTGCAGCGCACTTGCGACTCCCCTGGTGTTGCTAGTGTCTATGGACGGTGGTGATCACTTAATATCAGGTGACCCACCTGGTCGTTTGCCTTCTATGATATAAAAAAAATAGAACAATTAACAATCCGATGAATAATACAATAACAATAATAAACTAGACAGAAAACTTTCAATGCTTTATCACATTGATACAACTCACACTATTAACAGTATTAAAAAAAACTAATTGTAAATATTGATAAACATTTAACAAAGAAAAAAAATACAATAAGAATAAATGACAAAGTGAAAATGAAATTATTTATAAAAAATTAAACTATGCAAAACGAAACAAGATTGAAAATATAATCAAGAATATTGAAATAAAATGTTACTAAATAATGAATAAATAGTCATGGATATTTTTTTAAGTAATAGGCACCAAACGAACAGGTGGGTCACCTGGTTAAGTGGTCACCGTCGTCCATAGACACTAGCAACACTAAAGCACTCGCAAGTGCGTTGCCAACCTGTGTTTGGAAGGGAAGGGAGGTGAGGAGGGGAGAGAAGGAGAGGGGACGGGAGAGAAGGGATATGGGCATCCGGCGCTCTCACTGACCGAACGAAACGCGACAATGCAAGCACTGTAAATTCACGTCAGTGTTTTTGTGAGAGTAGTAGTAGTACCACCCGTACTACCCCGGGAGAGCCGACCCATTCATACTGAAATAGCTACAACGTGGCTCTACGACTACAAAATGGATATAAAATGTGTTTCATTGTCCTTTTAAATCTAAAAGCTCGATGGTCAGATATGTCAAAAAGATATATGCGAGCTAATTGTACAAACGAGTCGTACTTACAATTGGGTTGTAGTAAAAAGTATTATACTTGTAAATTTTAAGAATAAATATTTTAGGATATCGATAATTAATGTTACGGCCATAAGTAAAAAAGGCACATCTAATAAAAACACAAATCAAGAAAAATCTGGAAATGTCTAGCCTTTGTCTTTATTGAATCATGTCTAACTCGTTGTATGTATTTCTAATTTGAGAAACAAGCTCATAGGTGATTAAAAATTCTATTGCAGCACCCTTCTGTCCTGATAATATATAATATATCTAAAACTCTAAATTGCAGACGATAGAAGAGATCCTCTCTCTTTAGACCGCAGTATACTTGTCCGATATAGGTCTACTATGTCCGTCCGATATACTATGTCCCTGATTTTATCACGTGATATAGCGCTCAGATATGTCATCTCCTTACCTTTTTTCGTTTTATATTTGCTTCATCACGTGATATAGCGCTCAGATATGTCATCTCCATACATTTTTTCGTTTCC